>JAPMOQ010043500.1:0-10196 GCA_026543055.1 Argiope trifasciata | reverse complement strand
TAATATTTGCTAGAAAGTTCCCTAAGCTTTTCGTACGAAAAAAAATTATTGAAATTTAATGATAAGTGATTAAAGAAGTGTTTGTAGACGAAACTGCTTGAAAATCACTTAATGACCTTCAATTACAGGAAAAAATTAGCATTATATTTTGTCGAATTTAGCCGAAATTTTGCATTATATTTTGTTTCATTAGCATTATATTTTGCTGAAATAATTTTAAGATTATGTTTTAAGCGTTTAAATCCTTATTTTTCAAAATTTCTTGCAATTTCTGTTGGATGCATGAAAACTTCTTGTAACATATCTATCATCCATTTTCTACCTCTATATAAATACAAATGTATTTTTGTCCGTATGTCTCTTATGCACGGCAGTGCCTCTCACCCGATTGCGATAAAACTTTGAATACTAATTATTTGCACTTACGGTATGGTTATATGCATAGTAAAATTATGTAATCTATGTAAATAAAAATGAATGTTTGTCTGTGCGTCTCTTATGCGCAGCCGTACCGCTCATCCGACTCTATCCGGTTCTAAACTAGATGCTTACGAGTTGGACAGTTAAGAAATTTATTTGTTACTGCTGATGACGGGAAAAAATGTTGCTTTCCCTAAAGCTCTAGAATTATAAAGTAAAAAAAAGAATAAATACTATTTACACTTCTAATTTATATATCATTCGATTTCAGTGAATGTATTCATTTCAGATACGAAAATAAATAATATTTTTTCTATCATTCCTTAATTAAACAAGACAACTTTTCAAATTCCAAACGATATTTCCAAAATTATTTCTTCTGCGGCAGCAACGCTCCGTATATCAGCTAGTTGGTAAAATACTTTCTACTATATAAGATTAATGCAACTGATAAGAGTAAGAAAAGTATGAAGAGCCTATTATTTCTCATGATTTGATCTTTGCTTCATATTTTTCTACCACTTTATCTCAAAATATCTGATTTAAATGTCTAGGTATAGCCATATTATTACCATCGAATTTAGCGGAAATAAAAGCATATTGAATTCGAATAAAACGTTTTACTCCTGCTCCTAAGATATTATCCCCTTCATGGTTGAATTTGTGAACACAAAATATTTGGTAATTAATGTTTCTGCTCGTTTTCCAATTACCTGAATTTTTTTTTCTTTTTTTCTTCTTTTTTTTACTAAATTATGTATGGTTTTCGATAATTTAACCCATTTTCATCATTAGCGTATATATACGTTCAGTTTTCCTGGTCACTATCGCTAGAGCGTATATATACGCTGCATGATATTATATGCTATGCATATAATATATACTATATTCGTATTGTATACTATATACCTATATGCATCCCACATTTCAAATATGACCACACTGTACAAAATTACTAAGAAATAATACTCAAAAATGATTTTTTTTCTATTTTTCTACAATTTTATAACTAAATATGAAATACAAATTTTCCTTGATATGGGCTTTTTTTCATATTTTCACATGATGCATATTGGTTAAACAAAAGACATATCCTTGGAGATTTTAGACGTTTAAGAAAGAATGGGAATTAGTTCATGTACTTCCAAAAACCTCTTAACTACCCTTAAATGGGGGGATTAAAATTTAGGAATTCACTAGGAAGGTGTCGTCTACGAGACCGTAGGGCAGCGGTGGCCTGCTGGTTAGGTCTCGGCTTCGTAACCGGAGGGTTTCAGGTTCGAGACTCGATTCCACCGAAGAACAATCGTGTGAGGGGGTCTCTTGCCCGTTAAATCTGTCAGGCCAAACGTCCTCCCGCTGGTGTGGAGAGGGGAATGCCTGTTCAGGTGTCTTCCTCGTCATCTGAACGTGGTTCAAAATAGCCCTCGTGTTGCTTTGAAATGGGATGTTAATATAACTAAACTACTAGAACGTAATTCATTTACATTCAAATTAAATTTTCAAATGATTGCATTAGTATGAAAATCTTTCAATATTTTTAGCAGATATTACTCTTGATATAAAGAAATGTTTTAGAAATTTTTCAAAATATATTATCATTGAAAAAAGTAAATGCGTTGGAACATATCACTTTATGCTTCTTAAATCATATTTATTTTTCCGGTATATAAAATATAAAAGTATATAGAAAACTATATAAAGTAAAATTTAATTATTGAGTATTTAAAAGCACAATTATAAAACTGCATTTTTATATTGATATGGTTTTAATGTATTAAAACCTTCCTCGATAAATGCTTTACAAAATGATATAAATATCTCTAATATCCGTTAACTATTTCTTGAGGGGTTTTTTTTTTGTTTTTGTTTTGTTCCAATATATAGATGCTTTCAAGGGACTTCATTTTATACAATGTATAGATAAGGTATCAGTATTTTTGTCAATTGCAGGTAAGTATTACGTAATAAGTGAAGATATAAAGTTTCAGCACAAAGAATCTCTGATTAATATCTCCAATAACACAGGAAATCTGTTGATATATTGAATGGGTAAATGTAATATTAAAATAACAAATAAAGCTGTACAATAAAATGAGCTTTATTCTTTATTCACCAGTTCCATAAGACAGCTGTTTATATAAAATTATTATGATATTAACAAAAACTTTTACAAAAGTCAGAACGAAATCATATTCTCTTTATTACTTTCAATACATATAATGATGACAATTGATCAATGATAAATAACGTTTCGTAACCTACGTGCATGATAGAACGTTACGATTAAACTACCTCCCGTCTGCTGTTGAATAAACATTATTAACGATGTGATGATCCTCATGCAATAACGATAAAAAAAAGTACAATTTTTTCTACAGGGACCATGAAAATTTTCAGTTACTTAAAGTTTCCGATTACATTAAAAACTCCGGTTTATTAGTTATATCACTTGTATATTTACTGATATAATTTTTTCTACAGGGGCGATGAAAATCTTCAGTTACTTAAGGTATCCGACTACTTTAAAAACACTGGTTTTTTTGGTATATCACTGGTATATTTACTGGTTTAATTTTGTATACAGGGACCATGAAAATCTTCAGTTACTTAAAGTATCTGACTACGTTAAAAACACTGGTTTATTTGGGTATCACTGGTATATTTAGTGGTATAATTTTGTCTATAGGGACCATGAAAATCTGTAGTTTTTCATGGTCCCTATAGACCTTGTGGTATCCGATTACGTCAAAAACACTGGTTATCGACCACATTGGCGATTTTTTTTCATTACTATTTATTTTTTATTGTTCCGAATTTCCTCTTTCCTAATCAGTTTAGGAAAAGAAAGGCCTGACCTATCATCAGGGGGAATTTTAAGCAAAGCATATTTTTCAGCTAAAATTTTTCTTTAAATTCAGTTTTCTCAAAACTTGAATTTTCATAAAATTCGTGAACGTTAACATGATATTCGAAAAACAAATAAATGTATTTACATAAAAATGCCAGCATGTATTTTAAATGATATGGGCAATAAAATGAAATAAAATTTTTATTGTTGATGAAATACTTTTTCATTTATAGGGGTTTTTAGAAAAATTATGTTGTGAATTTATGGAAAAAATGTATATTCTTCTTTATGTATATTTATGTATATTCTTCTTTATGTATATTTATGTATATTCTTCTTTGCATGTCAAAATAATTTTTAGATTTTGGTTCGTTTCATTCGTCTTTATATTCTATAATTTGTTTTGCAAATTAAAATAGGAATTCTGCATTACAATTTTGTGTTGAGTGTTAACCATTTTGGATAAATTTCATTAAAATTTACTACATATTTTCCTATTTCTCAAAATATCTTATATTTTCATTTTTTATTTATAGTATTTTGTATTATAATTTACAATACATCTAAAAACCATTGTTTTAAATAGTTTTTGAAAAAATCCAATTTTTCAAAATTTTTCTTTTGAACGTAGTCGGATACCTTAAATGTCAGTTATTTAAACGATATATCAAGAATAAAGAACGTTTCCTGACCTTCTTGCATGAAGTACTTCAGAATGAATTCGAAAGATCGATTCACTAACAGCTTTTCATTTTTAATGCATCAAACATTAAGAAAATAAACAGAATCGTTTGAAATAATCTGTCGAAATTCTGCTAAGCCTAACCTAATTACTTTGGGGAAAAACATTGTAGAATTACTCATTTTTGGCGGGATTTGGTCTCAGCTCTTTGGTCCTAAAAATAGTTTTTAATTAATAAAAAATTGTTTACTCAATGAACCTGAGTAAAAAGTAGCCTATGTTCAATCCCTGCCTTTAATCTATCTTTGTGCTAAACTTCATCAAATTATGTTCTGCCATTCTGCCATTATTGAGTAATAAACCTCCATCCATCCATCCATCCAAACTTTCACATTTATAATGCTAGTATAGATGCATGTATAGACTTATATGACATGTATTTAGATGTACGCATAGGCTTATATGTAAATATGACATATATGTAATTGTATGCAAATATGGCATAAATGTAAATACATGTGTAGACTTATATGACATATATATGTAAATGTATGTATAGGCTTGCATGTAAATATGGCATATATGCAAATGTAAGTATAGGCTTATATGTAAATATGGCCTATATTCCAATGTATGTATAGGCTTACATATAAATATGTCATGAATGTAAATGTATGTATAGGTTTACATGTAAATATGGCATATAGGCAAATGTATGTATAGGCTTATATGTAAATATGGCATATATGTAAGTGTATGTATGAACTTATTTGGAAATATGGCATGAATGTAAATGCATGTGTAGACTTATATGACATATATATGTAAATGTATGTATATACTTGCATGTAAATATGGTATATACGCAAATGTACGTATAGGCTTATATGTAAATATGGCATATATGCCAATGTATGTATATGCTTACATATAAATATGTCATGAATGTAAATGTATGAATAGGCTGAATTCAAATGCGTATTGTTTCTAGATAAATGTTTACTAAAGCGACTAAAGCATATGTTGAATATACAGAAATATTTTTATATTATTTCATAATGATTTCTTTGGTTTTCAGCCTTTAGTTCATTAACTGAATGCAAGGTTAAAACCTAATAAGCAGTGCGGGATCATGATTAACAATGTTGCAAAAAGAAATGTTTCTCCAGGGCATACAGTTGATGTACAATTTAGAAAGGCAATTGCATGCTACTCAACAAATATTAGAGTCATTATCTCAATTCGATTTTATAAAATCATCGATTATTTTATTATTTCAAAATAATTTATTTCTAACACGAGAAATAAATATGTATTAATATATAAATGTTAAAGTTTGGATGTTTGGATGGATGGATGTTCGTTACTCAATCACGCCAGAACGGCTGAACAGAATTGGATGAAATTTAGCACAAAGACAGATTATAGTCAGGAATAGAGCATAGACTACTTTTTATTCTGGTTCATTAAGTGGTTATTTTTTCATTCATTAAAAATTAAATTTCCCTCCGAAACGCTGAGGCCAAATCCTGCCAAAAAGGAGTCAGGCTCCAGTTTTTTTTTTTTTTTTTTTAACAGAATAAAGGAAATGAAAAATGTCTAATCTGCATTGCATTACCCCGACTGGCGTAAGGAAGTCATACATGTGAGTTACGTCAACAGGCTTTGAAAGTTCGTACGTGATTGCTGACAACTATGTTTTCATTTAAATTGAAAGTTTAAAAATGATGTGTGTAATACTGTTGTAACTATCTCCATCTCGATCCATAAGTAAAATGGATTTGACAAGACCTGATTTGCTGTTTCGTTTTATTTTGGGTATATAATGTAAATAAATTGTTTTTACGTTAGTTGTGTCATTAAAATGTATTTATGTTATATTGTTTTCGTATATGCTTATATACTTTTAAATGCATCGTTTATAGATTAGGTTTAATTTTTTATTTGTCATTATTTGATAGTTTTTCGTACATATACATCAAAATTTCCATGTGAACTGAGCCGCGGGTAATAGCTAGTAAGTAATAATATTTAAAGAAATTACGTAAAAGCGAAAGTGAGTTCAGATATACAGAAACAATCGGCATCTGTTGGCAGAATGCCAAAACTGATCAGTGAAAATTACTGCTCTTTCAACAATTAATTCAAAGACTTATCAACTCACGAAATGTCAGCTAGCTATGCTCATAAAGCAAATTGTGACGTTCCATACTATAGAACGTAACAATTACGTCACAATAGAATCTATTGCGTTATTGGATAGGCAATTACATTTTAAGGTATCTGATGACGTTTAAAACACTGGTTTTCGACTACTTTAGTGAATTTTTTTATTTTTTATTTCTTGAACAGGCTTTTATCTTTCGAAAACAGTTTATCTTTTCTAAGAAAAGTAAAGCCTGGGTCACATATTTTTAAATTAAACTTTATCTTTAGCTGCAATTTTCTCAAAACTTTAATTTTCATAAAAATTCTCTACCGCTAATATGCTATTCCCAAAACTAATAGAGGTATTTACATAAAAATTTCAGCGTGTGTTGAAACGAATCAAAAGTTTTATTGCTGGTGAAATACTGTTTCCTTTATATTTTTAGAAAGATTATATTGTAAATTTATGCTAAAAATGCATATATGCGCATATTTTTACCCATAATTTCTTTGGATCTCAAAATGTTACTTAGCTTTCGGTTCATTTCATTCATCATTGTATTCTATGCCGTGTGTGCAAAGAAAAATAAGATTGCTCTATGACAAGTTTGTGTAGAATGTAAACCGTTTGGGTAAAATTTCAGTAAAATGTACTACCAATTTTCTCATTTCTTAAATCATATTATGTTTTCCAATAATTGTTTTTGTATTGCTAGTGTTTATTGTTTATTATTGACAATACATCTAAGCATCATAAAAAATTTCTGAAAAATCTAATTTTTCAAAAAAAAATGAATCTTATAAGTATCTTCTAATTCCTAATTCAATTTTGTTTTTTTTTTCTTTCAAGTTTGGTTAATATTTCTTGACTGTTTCACGTAAACTCTATGTAAGTCGTTATTTGGGGTAATAACAATCTTAGAGTATAAGAGTAAATATTAGGGGAACCCAAACCCATGGAAATGAAATTGTAATTAAAAATTTAGCATTTTTTAAAGTACCTTCTGGAAATATTAGAGTACAAAACTTTTTGCATCATTTTAACTTTAAAAAATTATTAATTCAACTATATCAACAAATTTAGGGCATAAATATATTTTCTATGTTTAATTAATTTTAAAAGAAAATATTTCAATCACTAATCTTGAATATTAAACATTAATCTGAATTAATATTAAAAATATCACGAAATACAATAAATAGTTTCGTTCATTATCATTCTGAAAGAAAACCAAGCTTTACAATTCTAAAGGAATACAGACATCCAATGCAAAAAAATGAATAATTGTTTGTAGAATATAATAATAAAAATATAATGAATATTATTTATGCTTCTCCTCTATATATCCTTCATTTTCACTGAATGCATTCATTGCCAAAAAAAATATCATTATTCCTATTATTCTTTACTAAACAATATAATTATTTCAAATTTCAAACGATGTTTCCTAGATTATTTCTTCAATTGCTACAACGCACCGGATACCAGCTATTAATGTTATAAACAACAAATGTAGCTATTTAAAAGTAAAATATTGTTATTTTCATTATCATTATCAACAGTGAATCAAAGGTGGCATCCCGAAACATGTCCTCCATCTTGATCCAAACGGTGAAAGAGGAAGACGATAGTTGCATGGTTCACACAGAGAATCCAAATGTTGTGCCGAAAATCCAATTCTCGATTCGTCCGGCAACCGAAGCCGACATACCAAAACTCAAGAAAATCAGACAAGATATGGGAATACACGACGTGCCGACTGTTTTTCAAACTTTCATGAAACTAGATCCAAAGGGATTTAAGATAGCTGTGACGGATACAGGTAATTGGAATTTTACTTTTAGTATATTATTATTTATATAATAATTATATTATTAATTATTGTAATATAATTATAATTATTATTATATTATTAATTACATATATTAATATATTATTATTGTTTTTTTAATATAGTAAAAGATCCTTATTTGCCTTCCTTCATTAGCTGATATAATAAGTACATACATCATAATAATAAAAGGATTCCAATAGGTATCCCACTCAGTATCCTTCGTAAATGCCACCAAATGGACTAATAAAGAGTAAAAATAGATCATATTACAACTTTGTCTAAAGTATGTTGTTCAATGCAAACTGCAAACATAGCCGAAATTACGAAGGGAATAAGACGAGATGGGTTCGAACAGATAGAATCGAGTGACATTCAGGAATTGATTGAATCTCAAAATGAAGTTCTGACTGAAACCGACTTGGAGGAAATGTTCAATTCACAGCCCATTGAAGAAGAGGCTTCAACAAGCACTGGAAATGTGACATTTCATTTGAAAACTCTTAGTGAAAGTTTAAGAATGGCAAATGAGCAAGTCTTATTTTTAAGAGGCAAATTGCTAATGCGACTGCTGCGTATCAGTCTGAATGAAAGGAGCTTTTAAAAACTGCCAAGCAAGAGAAAATGACGAAATTCTTCAAACCATTGCCTAAGCCTTAGGATAAGGAATCAAAACATTCAAAAACTTTAATGAAATTGATTTTATATATATATATATTTTTTTAATTTTGTTACCTAGGAACCTATCCCCTATAATCCCATATAAATGATCATTCCGTATTCATGGTTTCTATATTCGTGGCATATTTATGGTACATATACCCCGCGAATAAAGAGTTTTTACTGTACTATGTTTCATCTAATGTTTTCCATGCAAAATTGTTTTGAAACTTGCTAAATCAAATTCATGCCTATGAACCTTGGTGGTGGTAGGTCTAATACCATTTGGTTATATCAAGCCGAATGAGCGCTGCTCTTTCGAATGAAGGCAGAAGTGTGCGCCTTCATTCTTAGAGAACGAGCACCGTTAAGGTGAAAGTACGAATTTGTTCCAACATACACGACACAGCCCTTTTTGGATGGGGACGAACTGATTCATCCATCCTCAAGTCAGAATTTAGATCTAAATCAGAGACTGACCTATCCCTGATTCAGTACCCTCAGAGGTTATAGGAACTTGCTGAGGACTTTGCTGTGACGACCCCCAACTGGCATGAGCCAACACGGTGATCTTTGGCCGAGACGAGGACAGAACTCACGACCTTTCAGTTACGAGACGGACGCTCAACCAACCAGGCTACCGCGGCCTCACCTATGAGCCTTAATTTTAGTAAGGGTTCTTTCTAAAAATATAAAATTAAGACAAAATTTACTATAGAATGTGATATATCGACAACAACTACTAAATGAAACGCACTGTAAACGTGTCATAAATATTTCTAATTAATTCTTGATAGCCAATAATAAACAGATATCACTTAGAATTATAAAAGGAATTTTTTTTTAGTCATAGCAAATTAAAATATTTTTAGGATTGAAAATGACCTAAGAATAGTGATTCATTTAGCTTATTAGGTAGATTTAATTTTATTAATTAAATTTTATTAATTAATAATTAAATAACATATCAAAATACACCATTTTGTATGAGATATGGAAATGAAGCATGTAAATTTCCTTTTTATTACTTGAAAAACATTTTTAAAGTGAACATACCCAACATAACTTCATACGAAAATTGGTGAATTTGGCGGACAATATACTTTCCATGACCCCAGAAAAAATTAAGTTAAGGGAAAAGACTTTACCACCTACATGAATTTCTCATCCAGAATGAATAAATCTTCAGAATCTTCGATGTCCCAGGTCACTGTGTCTATGATTGTTCTATGACAAGAGTTTGTTCTTCACCAAGCTAAGATTCGCAACTCTCTAAATCTAATATCATTAATGGGTCTTAACAGGATTCATCACCAAAATGGGTGTTCCGAATGTACGAAAACATGCTATTATAATTTATTATTCATCATTATGCTTGTCCATCAACTTTTGCAGGAAGGTAATGGATGATTGCTAAATTGAATAAACATTTCTCGATGTTATTTTTATATTTTCGTTCATTTATCCGTACAAATATCAGTTCAATACGTGCTCTACAGATTAGCAGTCATAATTGGAAACATAATACTACATAATTATTAGGATTTATGCAAAAACCGACATTTGAAAAACCGGTTTTTGAATTTCATATTCCCTAAAAAAC
>JAPMOQ010043494.1:183973-240714 GCA_026543055.1 Argiope trifasciata | reverse complement strand
TATACATTCAAAAAACATCTAAAGAAAAGTCAACTTACCGCCATCTAAAGTACGAATGACCAATTCTTGTGAATGTGGACCTGCTCCGGCTTTGTTATAGGCTTTCACTAAAATGCTGTACCGAGCTGATTTCGTGAGGCCCGTTATCAAAAATTCGTTGCTTTCGTTTGTGCTGGCCTCAATGCTTTTAAAAGTGTAAGGATGATTGGTACCTTCTGGTTTGTATCCTACGTAATATCCTTTCAGTTCACCATTCCAGCAGTCTTTCGGAGGAGGCTAAAAACAGTCATTGTATTAATTATTATGAATATACTTTATAATTCATTGATGGATTGTTTATATTTCTCCTAATTTTTTACAAATTCATGGTAGATCCCGAGGAATAAACAGGATATTAAGATGCACTTTTTATTAATATTTAACAATACATTTTCTGATAGTTTTTATAAAAATATTTTTTATTAACAAAGATAATAAGGCTGAAAATAATAATAGTTGACGAATAATTAAGCCATTCTTAACCTCTATCTTTTAAGACATTTATTCACAGTTTTTTAAAATCCAAATTCGAGCAACGATCTGCATTGGTTATTTATAACTTACAGTGTTTTTCTTCCTTTGCTTGAAAACTCAAATAATCCAGTACGTGTTAGGATTTTGTATGAAGAAAGATTTGTATTCATTACACTGTTGCGATTCGGGATAGGTAGAACCGAACTGGAGACCTTATGGATGGTAACCAGATAACATGACCATAAGACTAAAATTGATCTCTCAGTCATGAAGATATCATCCGGCTTATAAAGCTTCCACTACAAACTATAAACTTGCAATCTATATCCCCAAAATTAACAGAAGTATTGTAAATGTTAGAGATATTTCAGTCAAACAGTTGATAAGGAAGATAACTCATTATTGTATTCGGTCCATTAAAAATTTATTCTGTCAGCATATTATAAAAATAGTAAAAATATGGAATTGATGGATATGCGAATGAGTTATGAATTTGATGAATTTTTTAAGCAAAATAAATAAATCAGAAAAAGACTTGCTCAGAAGAAATTATTTCATCCATCATAAATATGCCGTCTATTTGAAAATTATTGTGAAATAACTGATGATTAATAAAAATTATTATGAGTATTATAATAATAAATATCTTAATTGTTTTCCGTTATTCAAAATTAATACAGTCTTCATTTAATTTTTTAAAATAAAATACATAAGTACGAAGAAACTTCTTCTACTAAATAACCTGTTATATGACATGTATGAAAGTCTATATTCACCTTCCATTTAACAAGAATTGAAGTTGGTCCTCTCGCTTCAACATACAGATCTGTCGGTGCTCCATCAGGTTCTGAAGAAAAAAAATGAGTTTTTTATTGAATAAATTAATTTAGACAAAAAACATTTTAATAAATTAATCATCATGCTTTTGTTTAGGAATAATAAAAGCAATTTTTTTACCTTCTTCAGTGGTGACAAATCGAATCGTTTCAGAAGGTTCTCCATGGCCAATTTCGTTTTCGGCCACCACGGCCAAAGCGTAGGAAGTGCCTGGTTTCAGGCCTTTAATAACAGCTGTCGTCTGAGTTGCAGCTATTTCTTCTTCGTGGAGTGTTTGAGGGCCATCTGAAAGCAAAATATTCGAGTCAGCTGCCGCATATCAACAAAAGAATAGCAATATCAAAATTACATCATTCCTAGAAACATCATACCAGTTCCAGAACTAGAGTTTTTCAGCTTAGTAGACGCAATGGATTAAAAATAACTTACTACTCACACCACTCTCTAATTAATTACACTGTAACTTTTTCTTATTTATTACGATGTAAAATGATATTTATGTGTATAACAGATGTGTTTTATCTTTAAGAAAATGTTTTAATTTATGAGAGCTTTTGATACAATTTTGTTAAGCCATTTACTTGAAATGCGCAATGTTTATAACCATTTCTTTATGCATTTAAACTTAAACAAAATGGATTCTATTTTTAAATAAAAATATTTCTAATATATAAAAGTGCAAGAGAAACAATTAATATCCTTAAATTTAATTGTTTCTTAAAAAGGTTTGAAATATTTAAATTTGCAGTCAATTAAAAATAATTAAAGCAAAGTTAGTGATTAACTAGAGCTTCTTTCTTCTTTTAACGTATAGATAGATATATGTGTGTGATGTGATATTCTTCAATACATATTGGAATATATGCTTGACTAATTTAATTGAATTCAAAATATTAAACAGTTATAAAAGTAATAAAAAATCTACTTTTTTCTGTACAAGAGCAAAATTTTTTTTTAATTCCGCTTATTAAAAAAATTCGCGATGCAATTACTATTTTGCTGTGAAACTTCATTAATTAATTGAGTATTAATCAGTAAATTTTTTAAGCTTTATGATATCTCATCAAGTGCGTAAGACTATTATTAATTAATTAACATAATATATTACGTTTATCTCTCCAATACTGGACTCTATATTTTGTGATTGGACTGTTTCCTGTATAGGGTGCAGTCCACCGTATGCTTGCAATTTTCGACCGCACGTCCAAAACTTTTACATCCAATGGTTGAGCTGGCACCTCTGCAAAGAAATGCATATTGTAACTTCATTATTAGAGCATATATTTTTTTTTAATTAAGCAATTTTTGTAACTTTATTCACTTAATTATGTAAACAATCAAGCATAAAAAATGAGTAATATAAATACATAAATGAGTAGTTAAATCTAAATTTCAGAAATAAATTCTGGAGAAAACTATTCATTTTTGAAATTTTTGGCATTTTTAGTTTTTTACAAATGATTTTTGATTAGTATATAATACTATCTAGTTTTAAAAATACGTGTTTAAGAATATTTTTTGCGAAATAAAATTAATTAAGCCTATTTTAGCCTTACTTCCAATAAACCGACTTAATAACTGAGAAGAAAATATGAGATTTTGTTTTAATCATTAAACTAGCTCAGGTTTTTGTTTCAACAACGTGATGTCTCTATGTTGAAGGATACAACACCTTTAATCATCAGCAAATATTTGTTTTAATTATAACTACAATTTTTATAAGTGAATTTGAAAAGATTCTAAATTTTTCTTTAATATCCATGTTTCCTGAAAACAAAATCTTTATCTAAAGTTTAGAATTTTAGAGTAAGGTCTGAGGTAAACGTAAGTTTAATCGATGAGAAGCCAAAATAGAAGTGATAGTTATCTAATACTGCTGATAGAAGTTATCGAATACTGCTCAAAATTAATAGGTTGTTCCTCGATATTCTTCAGACGTTTTCAAATATAACGTTACAAATTAATAAATCTCCCGCAAATATATACACGTGTCTTTCAATTTTTTAAGAGGAAAAAAAATTTCTTGCGTATGCCATAATTAAAGTGTTTATTATTTAATGGAGAAAAATACAATACATTTTTAAAATGCAGATGCAACTTAATCCATTTAAAATCAATTCTTCTAAAGTCGAACTTAAAGGTTTGATTTAATTTAGCTATATCAACAACCCGTTTTAAAGTCACACTAGGGCTATTTTAAAACGAATTTCGTAATTTTAAACCCCAGTCAGATGGTGAGGATGGCTCCTGATCTGGCACCCTCTCCAAATTTTCATACCACACCAGCTGGAGGACGTTTGGCTCTGACGGATTTAACATGCACAAGATGGTACTTCGTTGGAATCGGGCCTCGAATCAGAAATCCTTCATCTAACTTAAATGAGCCATGGTCAAATTAAAATTTTTAGACAATAGAAAAATATTTCTTTATCGTTTAGTCAAGTTTATGTTATAAATTAAAATTATATACAGACCTACTACGAGAACTTTAATATTCCTTTCATCGCTTCCATAATCGTTCGTGGCAGTGCAAGAATACAGAGCCCCGTCGCGACGATCAACATTCCTTATAAAGAGCTCAGAGTTCACTCCATTCTTTTGGAATGTTTCAAATTTCTCATACCTGAAAAAAAAAAAAAATTTCAATCTAAATAAGCTTCATTTCAAACGCTCCTTTACTTAAAAATATCATTTCATATAAATTTTTTCCTTTAAAAAAAATTGATTTTTATTTCACTGTTAAAAATTATTTTTACCTCACAAAACTTTAACAAATTTATCTCATCAAATTATATAGAGGAATATTTACATTAAATAAGTTTGCTTTAGTTTATTTGTAATTTGCTTTAATTTTTTATAAAGTCCTTAAATTTTATTTCATTGGGGATTAGATAACTTTTACTTTTTAAATCATAAGACGAAATGAATAATTTATAACATTTATATATATATATATATATATATATATATATATATATATATATATTGTTAAATCAAAATGAATTTATTTAAAATATTTTCAGAATTTAGATAAATCTAATATACTCCTTCATTTTAAACTTTTAGGTTTCTTGAGTTTTTAAAGTATAAAATACTTAGTTAAGTAAAACATAATTGTTTCATAATTAATTTTTTCCTAATTCTCAAAATACCTTTTTTTTTATTTGTAACTTTCTTTCTGTTTGTGCTTATTTGATTTATTCTTCAAATCATTGACAAATCAAATAAAGTTCTTCATTTTCATCTTATAGGTTCCGAGAGTTCTTATAGCATAAAGAGCTTAGTTAAGTACAACATAATATGTTTTAAAATTTATAATTTTCTATTCTATCTCTCAAAATACTTTTTTGTTTGCAATATTCTTTTCATATAAATCGGATTTAATTACAGGTACATTAACAAACAAATTCTTCAGTTACCATCGATTATCACACATGAGGTTTCCAGCGATAAATGTTTGATTTACCTAGATAATTCTGTTATTTCCAGTTCTCTTTTGTCTTTGTACCAGACAATAGATATAGGTTGATCTCCAGTTACATCACATCTCAACACAGCACTATCGCCCTGTCGAACAGTTTCGACTTTAAATTTTTCTTCAAATCTGGCAGGCACTAAAGGAAGAGAAATATGGTATCTTTTAATTTCCAATTTCTTTATATCTACTCCTAATTAGTTCAAAATTAAACAGAAAAGACCATGGCATTTATCAATCAAATATAATGACAAATAACAATTTAAGAAACTTCACCAAAAGGACAATCACAAGGAAAAAATTGATTTAAAAAGCATTTTCTCAAATATACTCTCACTGTTGCACAAAATTCTGAAATATTTCAGTATTCAAAAGTACTTTAAATTTTGCTCTTCCTAATGAAATATGAGGAAGGTTTTAAAAAAGCGAAGAGAAAATTTCCCAATAATTAATTTCAGAAATTTATGCGCAACATTGAAAATAATTTTCGATCACATAAATACAAATGAGCATATACATAAATACAAAAACAGTGTGCTAAGCAAGCGTCATGTCAAAATGTCTCATTTAAAAATTAATATTTTTCCTTAAATATATGGGCAATTATGTATTAATTTAAACTGATGAATAATGAATCGAATTTTCTGCTCGAAAATTTCAGGGTATAAATATCGGCCATTGAGAACCTGCAAAGAGAAGGAAACAGGAATTAAAATAGTATGAAAAAATTCTCTAGTATAATATATAGTTCTACTACTCATAAATTTATTATTACATTAATTGAAAATTAATTGTTATTCTAAACTTTTAAGTGGTGACGTAACGTTTAAAATTAATATATGATTTCAAATATTATCGTCGAATGCTGTAATTTATTGTGAAATTCCTGCATGCATTTTATCATTTTTCCTTTAAAACATTAATTATTTGCTTTTTCCCCTTTCTCATGGCCGGCGTTAAAATATCTAAAAATACTTTTCCTTTGTAATAATTAATTTGAAAGTGGTATTTCTCATTTTATATTATAAAATTAAACATATTTTTTTATATTACAACACTCGAATCATTAAGAATATTACATTTTTCTGTTAATCAGTTCCTAAACTAAGTAAAAGTCACATTTTGAAAGAATAGTATTAAACTATGAATGAAACTATTTATAAATTTCTCTCCTTTAAATCTATTTAGTAACATAATCGCTATATATAATAATTGTTCCACGTTATCATTTCAAAGCACAAAGTCGCCACTTGAAAATTAAATTGTTTGTATGTTTCTAAATCTAAATTTACTACTAATTGTTAAAATAATAAATCTACTTACCATTTTGCTGAATTTACTTTAAAAAGCCGGTCGCATACAATAATAGCGATAGTAAACTCCTAAAATATCAATATCTAATATATTATATTAATATCCACATAAATCCAAACCAGTTGAAATATATTTGGACAATAGTTTTCATATAACCTTTTAATCAAAAATCTACTTCCATTCATAGAATTAAATCAATATACTTGAAAATAAGATGCAATAAAGCGAAAGTTCCAAACACTTCGTTAAATAAATTTTAAAAAAAATCAAAACAATGGCGAACTATTTTAAAATTTCAGTACAAATGAAATATAATCTTATTGCACGTAAACATCCAGGTTTGTATTGTGCTTAAATTTTTTAAGGTACTTAATTGTTTCATTAAAAAAATACAATATTATCCTCGCACAATCTTTCATATTATTTCTTACCATAAACCGTTAAAACAAATTCAGCTGATAAATTTTCTTCAACCCCATTATCAGCGATACATTTATATAGGCCTTCATCATTTTCAGATACAGCTGCAATAGTTAAATGTCCTTCTGAAATATTCATCTGGTTATTGGATGTCAACCTGATGAAATTTTGTTGCATATCTGGAAAATAACACAAAAACTCTTTTTTGAATTTAGCATTCCAAATTCTAAAATTAAATGTTAAGTTTGAAATATCATAACATGATTTTTAGAGCGATTTGGTAAAAAAAATCAAAATAGGCATTTTTCTAAGTCACCTTTCTTATACCATGTTATAACAGGAGTAGGTCTTCCAATTACTTTACATTGCATTTCAAATCTTGATCCCAAATAAGAAGTGCGATCGACTGGTTTCTCTACCCATTTAGGTGGTGCTACAAACCAAATTTTAATTAATTAGTGATTAATCATTAAAATCTATTTCATGTATATGGAATTCAATTACTAGCATTATTATGTAGTTGAATGATCAAAGCCTTTAATCATTATATTTTAGTAGAAATATAGGAATGAAATCAAAAAAATAATTTGTGTATACAGATTTCGTATTTAATTATGAAATATTGTATCATGCAGAATGATGTAATACAACATTTTAAAAACTTTAGAAGCATAGTAAAAATTTTTTTTACCTTTTACCATCAATAATGCTGTGTACTCATCTTTTCCAACATCATTTGTTGCAACGCACGTATAATTTCCACTACTATTTTGTTTCACTGGATTTATCGAAAGTAGTGATAAATCTTTGATATTCAAAATTTCATTGTTATCAAAAGTTTGTAATTCTCTACCATCTTTTAACCAGCGAAATTTAACTGGTTGACTGCCCTTATTGAGTGCACAACTAATGCTTGTCTTCTGACCAACGCTCAAAGCATCCGGAAAGAAAAATGGTTGAATCTGTGGTAATCCTAAAATTAAAACCATAGATAGCAGTTATTTGTCAAAATAAATTTCCGATTACACGCTTTATATTCAATACATTATCACATTATTTATATAAAATTTTGCATTAAATATCTCGCTTAAATTTCAAACCATACAAAAATAATTTATCATAAATTATTTTCTTTATTGAAACTAAAGATGCTTTTAAGATTGTAACTATATGGAATAGATTATAAAAAACAACACCATTAAAAGCATACATAGTATATATTTTTTACACATTTCAGTAAATGATAAGGGTGATGAAATTAACACTTACCATCATTCGACTTGATTTCTCTGATGAATACAGCTTGTAGTAGAATTTGTAAAAGAATAGATGTAAATAACGTTGATTCCATCACGATTTCAAGTTTTCTTTAGAAAAATATTACCGTTGTGTAAGCTATAGTTCTATATAGATTGACAACAACGATGGAATTAGCAATGTTTTGGTTCAATATCAGGAACAGCTAATAATATTTATTGTTATTTTTACAATTCAGTATAAAGATGTAACCCGTCTTGTGGCGCCGCCCAGTGTTATTAAATGTTATAAATTTCATATCATATAGTATCACACATTAATATTAAAGAAAAAAAATGCAAATAAAAAAAGGCTCATATGAAAAAAGGAGAAAAACAACCACAATTTAAAATAAATTTTATTCCTTATTTTAGCTACAGTCCTTCATTCAAATATTTTTACAAAAGTGAAATAATTATCATTAATATCAACCAAACTTATTATTTTTATGAAAAATAGATGAAATAAATAGGATAATAAAAATGCACATTTATATCTCTTAAAATAATTCCTAATATGTAAAATTATATTTAATTAGTAGAGAAGGTATTAATCTTAAAGCACAGACTTACTAAGCACCAACAAATCTGCACTTTCTTGAAGAGACATTCCCACTTCATTTGAAACGATACAAGTATACTTTCCTTGATTTTCTTTTTGTACATTGATAATAGTAAGAAGACCATTACCGACCACATATTTTCCGCCGTTGCTTAAATTTTCGACACTCTGTAATTCATTTCCTATTCAAATGAAGTAAACAACAAATGTTAGATAATTAAAGGAAACCTATCACATATGTAACGATATTAAATACTGCATGTTGAAAGAAGATGAATAATCAATAGAAATGTTTTAAAAAGTCTCTGAACTAAATGTAATTTTTTGTATCACCGTTTTAATTATCTGATTTGTCAGAATTAAAAACTTAATAAAACATTTAAGACAAATCAAACTATAATATCTGTGCAAAAATTATATATATGCATTATCTTGAACAAAAATCAAAATCATGACTACAACTCCTTTTAATTTTTTTCTAAAAATAATTTCCTTCTTTTAAAAGAATTTACTTATCACCATTTTACCTAATTTTATAAATTAACTGTAGTAAAAAAACTATTTATAATCAATTTGTAATGAAATTAATTTTTGAAAAAAAGGATCATAAAGTGCACTTTTATTTGTATAAGCATTTTAAATGTCAGATTTGCCATAATCAAAAGCTCAATAAAAATTTAGAATATAATAATTAATGAATTAATGATTTTCTACATGTGCAAAATATAACAGCTTTTTGAAATTTTTTGATTTCATTAGATAAGATCATAAATAAAATCTATTAGAAATAAAAAACGACATTAATAATTTTTAATAAGAATTAACTCTTTTATTAATAATTAGCACAATCATAGCATGAATAGTACTTTTTTGCATGAATCCCTTTTTGATAATAATAATAATAATAAAACTGACAAGTAGCAAAATTGTCTCTTTTTCTCTATCAACTTTTCCTTTTATCATTATAGGGAATTTTGGATACTTAAATACAAATTTAAGCTACATGTTTGTTAGATAAAATAGCATTACATTTCAAAATATTGGTTAAATTCTTCATCGCAGCATCTTTCAAGATGTTTTCTACGGGATACATGATTAAAATATCTTTTTACATCGATCTTTTCAAAAAATTTACACATACAATAATTTGAAACGTAATGAGATATAATGACAATGTAACATTTCACATCAGATATGTTCGAATAAAAAATAAGAGACGAATGTTTTTGAAATTATCTACAGCATGTGATCATTTTGAGAAACTAAAAAAAAAAATTTAAAAAAAAAACTTTTTTCTTTTAAAACTAATACTAGACACCGTGAAAATGAAAATGAGTAGACACAAATTAAGTAGAAAGCAAAATAAGACATTGAAAAAAACAATTTGTTACATATTTCTGCTGCAAATAATTATTAAATCTATTATATATTCACTAATATCTTTTAAAGAATACAATAATTGCATACCTGATAATTTTTTCCAAGATACAGATGGCGTGGGCCTTCCAGCAGCAGAACATTCAAGTGTTATATTTTTACCCACTACTGTTTCAGAACTTGAAGGGCGAGTTATCCACGTAGGTGGACCTAAAAAATTCACATTTTTACTAATGTATGACTATTTTAAATACACTGAGAAGCCAAAATTTATAATTTTGATCAATGTCCTTTATAATTTAGTTCTTAATTCACATTCGTCTTCATCTTCTGTTTTCATTCCATTTAAGTTTCAAAAATGATTTAATTAAACAAATAAATCCTTAGTATTATTTTGAAAATATAACCGGAGTTCAATTTCCTAACATTTTCATATGTCATTGAGTAAAATAAAAAACAACAACAAAAAGGTAAGACAAATAAATGGATCACTACCTCAAATGTAAACGAAATGAAAATTGTTCGGTATTAGAATATAATTATGAGATGAAATATGCAATTAAATATGTCAAAAAGCTATTATTTAATGAAAAAATTAAATATCTAAAATTCTTGCACCAAATTTAAAATCAGATATTGAGTAATATTTATTTTTTAGTAATAAAAATCATAAATATCTATCAAACTTTTATTGGGATTTTTCTTTTTCATTTTGTACTATTTCAGCCGCTTCACATTTGAATTAACTTGCAAATATTCGAGAAACTCAAACTCTTCATGGCTGTACATTTGCAAGAAAAATAGAAAATGTTAAATGTGCTTTTCTGGTTCATAGCTATAAATTATTATAGAATAATATGCTAAGTAAATTTTGATTTCTAAGAAACATACTATGCAGACAAGAGATAATTATAAAAAATCTGTAAAACAGTTTTCTTTGCACAGAGAGTGTGAGTGCGGCGAAAGACATATGAAGTTATTTGAATTAATATCAAGTTATTTTTTCCTAGTCATTGGCAACAGAATTCTGTCAAACAGTTTTCACTGCATATGTAGCGTTCATGCAGCAAATCCTCCGAATATGGAAGTTTTTAGAAATTATACCAAATTCCCCGAATTTAGACCTGGATATTGAATGAAATCATACATTTTTAACTAAATATTTCTTTTCGATTTTTTTTCTCTCTTTCACGGTTTTCTCTTTTTTCTTCATATAAAAAAGAAGACATTTTTTAAGCGTATGGTTTCCTTAAAAAATACTTTACACAGGCTTTTATAATAATGATTGCTCCGTTTGCAATAGGTTGACACAATAACATTATTTTCATATTCTTTCTATTAGAAAGAATGACTTAATTATTTTGATAATTCAAACAAAATTTTATTACAAAAAATAAAGATGGAGGATACTTATAAGAGGTATTTCATTTTGTTTTATATGAACATTTTATGTATACCATATCCAACTTTTCAAATTTTAATAATGATCAAAATAAGGTTGATTATATGTTTATTAAAACCAGAGTACTTTTTCAAATAAAACGTTTATGGAAGAAAATAGATATTTCTTGAATAACTGTAAAATCCCCAATATGAATAACATAATAAAAGTTTCATTTTTTTTAAGTTGTAGAACATGAGGAACTATTAGGTTGTTCGGAAAGTAATTTCGTTTTTTCCTGACAAAGGATTTAATTGCATTTTTCGCACCCAATTTCATACTTAAACCGCAAAATCATTTTATGTTTTAAGAGCTGATATAGCAAGGCTTGAGTGTGAAAAAGTGCAGCTGATTCTTCGCAGTAGTTTTTGGATGGTGCCCTTTTAAATATGGAGAGCAATAAACAGCCTTTTCGTCATTTTTTTCTTTTTTGCTATAAAAGGTAAAAATGCTGTTCAAGCCAGAAATAAATTAGCCAATATGTGTGGAGAAGATGTGTTAACAGTACATCAGTACCAGAACTGATTTGCAAAATTTTTCCTTCAAATGAGGAGGCCAAAAACCCCCTCGATCAGTTTTTTTTTACAGCAAAGACCAAAACTTTTATGAGCGTGTAATCATGTTACTACCAAAAATATGGCAAAAGGTATTTGACCAGAATGGCAATTTTATAATTTAATAAATAATTTATTCATTAAACGAAAATTTCTTTTCATTTTGACAAAAAAATACGAAATGACTTTCCGAACAACCCAATAGCTTTAGTTTGATTCCGGCAAATAACTATATTCTTTTTTACACTGTTTCATCAAGAAGTGCTGATAAGAATGTAATTAATTTTAGTTTGAGAAAGTTATGGTTAACTAATACATACCTTGTATCATCAATTCTGCAGAATGACTTGCTGTCCTGTGATCTTCTATGATGGTACATGTGTAATTGCCGCTGTCTTCGCTAATAACTGGATTGATTATTAAAGTTGAAAATTCTCGAATATCTGTAATTTTAATTCTATCGTTTTGTTTAATATCTTTTTCATTTCGTTGCCATTTGAATTGCACAGATTTAACTTCTCCTTTCGGAGTACATGTTACAAACACTTTCTCGCCTTCTTTAACATGTGTTGGAAAAGAGAATGGGATTACACCCAAATCTTGCCCTATAAAAAGGAAAAAAATGATAATAGCTTAACAGACATTTTTCTTTAATAATAAATATTACTTTTAAAACATGGAATTTCGATAAATTATGGGCAAATTTTTTGTATACATGTGGTGCAAATTTTATAGTCTCTATAAATTCCCAAATAATTAATTTTATTCATAGCTCCCTTTAGAATTTATAAATTCATTTTTTCCATATAATGAAATTCCATTCTTTGAGAAATATGAAATTATTTCATTCATTTGTACTGTCTCTATAATTTATGCAATTTCTTTTTTTATCCAGATAGAAGTTTACAAGATTATGAAATTCTAAATATCTTCAAAGTTTCATGAAAATATACAAGTCAAATCATAGGAATGTTTCATGTTATTTCTGATTTATTCTCTGTTGCTGTCAGAATATTTTAAATTTCTAGATGGAATAATATAACCATACATGATTGTAGATTCTGAAATTATCATTACTGCAATTATTTCTTCAATATTATAAGTTAATTCTACACCACTTAGTTACATTTTTAGAATTAGTTAATTTAGTTACATTTTTCATTTATTTAATTTAGTTACATTTTAGTTAATTTAGTTACATTTTTAGAAATGATAGTATTTACAGATGCATCTCTGGAATAAAAAAGTGGTACTTACCAGTTAGACTAAGAAATGATTCTCCAGTTGTAACAATAGCAGTCAGTATCCATAATAATAAATTCAGTAACATAGTGCTTGCTCCGTCGTGGCTTAAAATGCAAAGATATATAACATAATCGCAGTTCTTTAAACCAACATTCAATCATACATTATTTCTGATATAAGGTATTTTTATTACTTTACACTGTTTATTTCACTGTTTTCACCGAAAGATTATAAACGTCAACTATAAACGAAGCATAACGTTCAGTATAGTAACAAGATATTGACAATCTAGCGCCGCCTGTTGGCAACATTGTGTAATATTCTGTTGCATGTTTGACGAGCATTCTTCATAAAGATATCTGTATATTTCTAAACGGGCGTTATTCATTTAAAATATCCTTAAAAACAAGAACGAAAATGACAGGTAAAACGAAAAAGTCATTATTTTGCTTTATTTATTTATATCTATAATATAGTTTTCATTGTTAAATATAAACAAAAAGATACAAAACTGAAGACATACTTCATAAAAACAAAGGTAGAATATGTTTAGAACTGAAATGCACTCTATTTCTTACCAGATACGAATATCTCAATTCGTTTCTCTAATACTTGTCCGACATCATTCGCGGCTATGCATTGGTACGATCCTTTAACATCATCTCTCACATTATAAATAATTAAAGAACCATTCAAGTGCACTTGCATATTTGAAGTATTCACAATATCTACGCGAGAAGTTTCAGAGTCTCCTGAAAAAATAATTGGTTTTAATAACAAAGGTAATTGGGCATTCATATAACTATGCAGTCGTTTCAATCCTTATTATTACAGTAAAAAATAAATAAATAAGATAAAAGAAAAAAACAATATACCATCCCCTTATGAGACATGAAACAAAATCATAATTAAATTTAAAATCATTTTTACAGTTTTTCGAATGGTAAATTGAATATTTTTAAATGCATGCAAAATGAAAATCCCTCCTGGTTTTCAGAAATTATTTAGGTTATTAAATGAAAGTTGAAACATTATGTATAAAGGCATTTTCTGTCACCATTATAAATCTGTAACTATAAGATCTCGCTGGTATAAAATTAGTTTGCTGATCTCTATATTGGTATAAAATACCTAATATAATTTAATTCACTAACTTCTAAAAAATCAATAGTTCGAAAAAAAGAAATATTTTTAAAGAAATAATTCATTATATTTATACTAGATGATAGATATAGAAGTTCAAGAATAAATAAAAAATAATTTTCTTAAAAACTTTAAAATTATTCATTGTAAATCTAATATATGAAGTTCATGAAACCATTAAATTTACCTGTTATTTTCTTCCATGAGATTTTTGGTAAAGGATGACCCGAGGCCATACACTTAAGTTCCAGAAAATCATTCTCTGTTACTCGAACATCTTGTGGCTCCTGAATCCAAGTTGGAGGCTCTATAAGTGCAGAGAATGTCAATAAAATAATAAAACAATAGAATAAAGCAAAAGTATATACGGCAGTTTAAAATTACGGTGATTAACAACACTAAATATGAAAGAAACAATAAGAAAGAAATTAAATTTTCATTGCTCTTGATATAAAACTGGCTTTCATGTTTTTATCCATATCTTCTTTTTATTATATAATTTCTTAAATCAATTATTTTGTGAATCATTTGTGTGTTGATAAAATGTTTCAATTTGCTTCGAAATTACAAAGATTATTTTAATTATTTTAAAACCAGACTTGAATTATATCTTTTATTTTTATTAATTAACTATTGAATTTCTTGATTTATATCGCATGTTAAACGTTAATATAAAGATGAGCTTATTCAGATAATTTCTGAGTTTGTGAATCGAATTTTCTTGCTCATATGGTTTTCCTAGACGATCAGTTTACAATGCCAAAAAATAACTTTTTTAAACATTCACTCAAATCATATAGCAATAATCCTGCATATATTTTGCTAATATAATAGAATTTGTGCACCATTTTAAAGTATTTCAATAAATCAAATAACAGTACTAAAACAAATTGAAGATTTAAGGTAAAAAATTGTTTCATTTTTATATACTACTTATCAGTTAGTGGATACGTAAATATTTGATTAGCTATATTGAATATCTTTATTGAATTTTCGAAAACATAAACTAATTTTTTCATTTATCACCTTCATATATACATGATTACATACATATTTTAATGTTATATATAATTAATGTCACACATTTTTATGTACATCAAATCTTTATTATAAAATTCCAGATATTATAATTTCGCACTAAAACGTTTTAATATTTACTCAAATCAAACAAAATCTATAAAGATCCATTTTGAGTGAAAATAAATTCATAAAGCACCATAAATAATATCTTACTTGCAATTTTAAGGATTTTTCTATGATAAATAACGAATTAAGTTTGAAATCATTTTAACGAATCAATTGCGTCATTAAAATATCACACTTTGTATAAATAAAGTATATCAAAGTTCAAAATATAATTTAATTTCTATCTAAATACAATCACATTGAAATCAACAGTATTTCGAAATTATTCCTTATAAATTGAGTGATAATGAAAATAAAATTGCTTACCATTTAGTATAAAAGATGCGGTGAAAGAGTCTTTTCCAAACATGTTTCTCACTAAACAAGTATAATTGCCTACATTTTCCCGACTTGCAGGACCAACAGTAAGCACAGAAAAGCGATCTTGAGTATGAACAGATGTGTTTGGAACATTTTCAACATCCTTGCCATCCTTTAACCAGTTAAAATTCAATGGTTTTGTTCCTTGAGTTATAGCACAGGTCACTACTACAATTTGGTCAATTGTAGAAAATTCCGGGAAGCCAAAAGATTGAATCACTGGCGCTTCTGAAAAGTATAAAAATATAATCAACTAATTGATTCATTTTCTAATTGCTTCAACATTCCAATTTAGATATTCATAATGATGCGAAACAATTGTATTGTATGAAATATAACATTGAAAATTTTCAGGAAAAAGAAAATTTAAATTCCTGATTTCAAATCAGTATTATTTACTTATGTTTACGATAAAAACACTTAAAAATATTTTTCTAAGCATCCGAACTAATATATTAATATTTCGAGTTTAAGGGATATTCAGATAAAAATGAAATTAATTGCACTCACCTTTAGCTAATGCTGTAGTTATCTGTACCACAACGATGACAACAATCCAGAAAAACATGGTTGTCAGCCAATGGATACCAATTCAGTGATGTTTCAATAGTCGAAGCAAATGCGAGTAGAGGATTGATTAAATCAAATTATATCCCATTTCAGAAAGGAAATCCAAATTTCGGGTTTCTTACAGATGCTTTAAATATTACAAAAGGCTGGTAAAGATCATGGTTTTGCTTCATCTGTTTAATAACCATGTAACCGAGAGAGAAAAACTATAAAGGTTTGCACAATATCATAGTACAGCAGCGCCATATAGTGGGCGTATTTTAAGATAAAAACTCGATTTTAAATCAAAGAAGCATATAATTTATAACAGTAATCCTTAAGAAAATGAAGCGAATTCAAGTAGGCAAAACGCATCAGAAAAGAAAATTATATTTTAAAGTATAATGTAGATGTGTTTACTTTCTGAACATTGTTAATGTAAAAAATCAGTCAACAATATCATTTTAAGAATTTATTTAATTAAACTAGGTGATTACAGGACATATATTAATGAAATAGCACAATAGCATGAAAATTTAATTCGTGCATATTCAGTAAACAAATACAGAATGAATCTATTTATGCTAGGTTAAATGGCATTTTCATATACCTTAGTTCTGAAAAAAAAATCGACAATAAACAAAATTGCATTTGTTATAGAATTTCACTCATTCTTTCAAAACTTCAAAATAAATTATGTAACTAATTTTTAAATGGAATTTTCTTAAATTCTTTTGAAATTTTTTGTGCAAAGATACTACATTCTTACCATTTACATTTACGCTAACTGACTGAGAAATAGTTGAATCTAAGTCATTTGAAGCGGTACAAATGTAAGTGCCAGAA
Source organism: Argiope trifasciata (assembly GCA_026543055.1). Classification (NCBI taxonomy): domain Eukaryota; kingdom Metazoa; phylum Arthropoda; class Arachnida; order Araneae; family Araneidae; genus Argiope; species Argiope trifasciata. The sequence continues at coordinate 223,637 of JAPMOQ010043494.1, read as the reverse complement.
TTCTGCTCTCGGATGCTTGTTATGCGTAAAGTACCATTATTTAATACTTGAAAAGAGCCATCTTCTTTTAATTGAATCATTTCTCCATTGGAGTCTATGAAATAGGAAAAAATTTAATGTCAGTATATTCATATATAAATGCACACAATACTAATATAAATACAAAATTTGGGAATTATGAGTAATAATATGAAGAACAAAAATGCCGAATTAAATTGCTATGAAATGAGTATTAAATAATTTAATTCTTTTATTTGGTTATCATAAATAATGAAGAATTTATTTCTTGTCTAATAAATATTCTAAATCCTTTTTAAACAGCTCGTATATTTTAAATACGGTTCGTATATGTTCATGATTTTCTAATAAATCACAGAAAACGAATTTTTAAAAGTCGGAATTAGAAGCCTATAACAAGTACACGAAATAAATTTTCAATAATTTTTTTCCTTTCTTTTAGAGAGACCAAAACTTTTCTAAATATTTCAGTAAATATTGAAAAGGAAACCCTTAATTTAGCAATATTTTTTTTTTATTTAAGTAATAAAAATCAAAATTTTTCCTTCATATAAGAAATATCAAAGGAAAAAAAGCGTCAAATTTAAAAGTTATTCATTTATGTGCTGTTATAAATTCTTAAGTATTCTAATCAGTGAATAAAACATTTTTTGCCTTACTTTTGAATTTCCACGAAATATTTGGTTTTGGATGACCATCGGCTGAGCAATGAAGGCTTAAATCATCACCGGAAGCGGCGCTTGTATCAATAGGCTGTATGATCCAAACTGGAGGAGCTGAAATATAAATAAAATTTGTGTTTATGTTTTTGCTGTGCTTTTCTTACATTATAATTATATTCTTATAGCATTAAAAAACGTTTTTTACAACACTACAACATTAAGTATCATTTAAATGCTACTGCAGTTAAAATAACACAAAGGATCCTTTTTCTAAATTTTTCTATTCACACTAATTTTTGTTCCATTGTCATTATAGATTTAATTATAATTTTAGATTTAACTTCCTTATGCGGCATATTAGTTTTCATCGACACACTACATAAAACTATGTGCTCTCAAAGTACAAAATGACGCATATATATTTTAATTACTTAGCATTAATATCAAGCGCCTATTATTTTGATGATCTTTAATTTGATCCTCAAATAGTTTTAAGAATATTCGTTATGGAAAGCTTTTATTTAGATTCTTTTATCTGCTTCATTAATTCAGCTTAATTTTATCACATACATTCATAAATTATTCATTGATATAAATTCTTATCGCCTATCCATAGCATAAGCTAGCAATAATCTTTATTTTCTTAAAATTAGATTCAAATCTGATAAATATTTTATTTACAAGAAAAATGTATTGGAGGCATTGATAACGATTCTATCATATCTGCAAGATTAGATGAAAATTATCGTATTAAAAAAATTTTGTATACAGCTATTCACGCATTTACATATTAAACATTTCAGTAGTGGAAAGATGCATGCATATTTATTAAAGGATATATCTCAGCTTTTTAAAGACTAATTAATAAATTTCCTATATATTTATCACAGAATGATTTCAAAGTATCAAAATAGGCTCTCAATAGTACTCTAATAAATCTCATGAAATCAATTTACCTCTAAGCTTTAAGGTGCCATAAGTAAACGCCCTGCCAAATTTGTTTTCTGCAGTGCACGTATAATTTCCAACATTCTTTGGTTGTGCGGGTCCTATTGTTAAAGTCGAAAAGTCTCTTTGAATGTCTTCTTTCACATTAGGAATGTCTTTTATATCTTTTCCATCTTTTTTCCATGTAAAAGTAAATGGTACTGTACCGCTATATGCAGTACAAACAGCTACTACCTTTTTCCCAATTGGTACATATTCTGGAAATAATATTTGATGCAGTTTTGGAGGGCCTAAAACAAGAAACCAATATTATTATAGGCATCATTTTTTTTATTTCCTAATATATTTCTCATTAAAAATATGTGAATGCACTTTAAACTACCAAAAAAACGTTGTTGAAAAAAATCTGAAAAATTATAAACAAATATGTTTATTAGAATGCCTAGATTTTAATTTTTAAACTTATCTACTGCTTATAATTTTTCATCCTCATCTTTTTTTTTACTGTCTTGAAAACTACACATTTTTTTTATTTGATTAGAATTTCAAAGCCTGAAATCGTATTTTTTCCATCATTAATTTTTTAATTCAGCAGATTGCACAGATTGACAGGTAACAAAATATGGCAAATTTTTTAATAAGTTTCAAAATAAAGCCTTAAGATTTGTTATATGTGCGGTACTTTATCATCAAAAATGAAATAATTGAAATCAAATAAATTCAGGCATTGAAAAATATGTTAACGCTGAATGCTTTTAATGCAGATGCTACGAAATTATCTGAATAAATTTCAAATTATTTATGTATTATCATATATTTTAAATAATTAAAATAGTATTGTGATTATAACTTACTAATAATTGGTTTTACAGACATTAAAATTTTAACAAACAAGGCGTTTATTTTTATTATGACTGGACTCCTTTAAAAACTTTGTATTTGTTTTTAAATAATAGTACTACATATATATTTCGAGTCTGAATTCAATGCAATTAAGAATTTAAGAGAAAAAATCTACTTAAACACATTATAAATCTAAAAATTTATTTTCAAAGTTTCCATTAACATAAAAATAATTATTGTATAAGCAGATAGTTCTAATATTAGGAATTAAATAATTTTCAATATTCTCTATTGTTTTCATAAAGTGACAAATTTGAATAGCTTAAATAATTATAAAGATCAGAAATGGAAAGCTTACCATCATCTTCTGAAGATCCTGTTATCCTTATAATCATCTCCAGCAATATGAGAAATGTTAACTGAAGAAATAAAGAAATCTTCTTCATTGTAATAACACTAAAAGACTGTAAATATTATCCATAAATGGAGTATAACCGACACAGATCTCAAACGACAGCCGCGTTTTACAAAACGTGCAAATATTCTGGATAAAGTATGAAAGTAAATGCACACAGAAAATGTCACTCGCTACTACTAAACAACGCTTTACAACAGAAATGAAGCTGTTTGCTTCACATATGAGCATATAGCGCCACACAACGGTGAAAAAAAACATAAATTGGTTCACTTCAGTTTGTATGAAATATGAATAATATATTCCTTTAGAAATAATAAAAAAATAAATATTAACTTTGATAATCTCTCATATTTAAATAATAAGCAATAATTCATTTTAAAATAAACTCAAAAGATTTTATTACCAGTAATTAATAGAAAAAAGACCATATTGTAAATATCTTAATCATATTAATAAAGTAACTGAATATCTGCGAATAACAATCATGTAATTATACCTTTATTCGTATGATTCCGCTGTTCAACTTATAAATATACATCTAGAAAATTTGCTAAAAATTGAAAAAAAATGAAATGAATTGAATGATTAATTTGATGTTATATTTATCCCCAATACCACAATTCATTAAGTAAAAAAATAATACATGTTCCAAAATAATTTGGTACATTTTAAAAAATTGAATCATGCTTCTATTTTGTTCGGATGATTTGTAAATACCGGTGATTTATTTAAACACCATATAAGATTCCCGCTTATTGAAGTTTAAAAAAATACACATACACACACACGAAAAAAGAAATACACATGAAGAAAATTATGTATTTATTAGTAAACAATGTTTCATCGCATATGTAATAAATGTCATGAGCACAATTTAGAAAAACAGACCAGAGAGCTGAACATAAAAAAACGCAATTCAATTACATTATAACCTAATTTAATAGAATCAGTTATACTTCATTTTTAAAGAAAATGATAACTCAAAAAAGGTATCAAAATATTTTTATTTTGACATTTTTCACTTATTTCTTACAGCCATAGATACTAAATAATTTGTCACTTTAATTTTAACAAACTTTTGAGAAGACCTTTCATTGTTAACAGTTTACAAAATTTAAAAAATGCAAATCAAATAAATATTACAGAATTTAAAGTAATTTTCATAAAAAAAATTGAATATGCTAGAAAATATCAATACTTTTACATATCATTTTTGATATAAACTTTATTTATGCTTTTCATTCACAGTAAATTTCTTTTACTGTATCTTACCATGTACGTAAACGTTAATAAGCTTCTTTAGAGAATTTCCTATTCCATTTTTGGCCTCGCATACATACATTCCAGCATTTTCAGATTTCAAATTACTAATGATGAGGGATCCGTCTTTTTCTTGCTCTGCAAAATCACCCAAATTCATGATTTGTTCATCTGAAATAAAATTAAAAATATTATCTTTATTGTCAACACTTTTTCTAAAAGCAAATTTTCTAAGAGCATACAAATCAACTGTTCACGAGCAAAAAAAATTTTTACTATTTAATCCTCGATTTCATTTCTGTATAGTTTTTAAGCCATATAATTCCGCTAGACTGTACGATATAGAAAAACGTACAATTTCAATGCAAGACAAAAGTTGTTCCCAAAATAACCTACAATCAGCATCAAACAATATAACATTCCCAAAATTTCAGATTAATTCAGTGGTATGGCTTATAGCCTTCCCAGTTTGTAACGATACATTTACATCGAATACATACATTTTAATGCAAAACCCTATTTAAAATGAGCTCAAAAATACGTCCAAAAAATCATTTTTAATTCTTCAAAGAGACCTAAAATAATCATATAATTAGGCAATAGACTGTTGTAGCATATATTTAGTAGAATATCATTAAAAATTTAACTTTCATAACTATCAGAATATTAATATAATTTTAAGCACGTTTGTACTATAAATAAGATGTATAATTCTGTGAAAAATATATACTTCAGAATATATCTTGTTTAGAAATCTTCAAGATGCATCTGATGGTTTTATTTCCTAGTTTCCTATATGTTTGGTTTCTTTTATATGAATGGCATTGCCAAATTATTCTTAATATACTAATTACTTCTACTGTATAATATTCTACAAAAGTTATATTAAGGAATTTAGCAATTGAATAAAATTCTTTATAATTATGGTTCTTTTGAATAAAAAGTAAGGAAAAAATTGTTGCTCCTTATTAGTAGAAACACCCTGTCAAGATAGCACACAATATTTCCTAAATTTAGCTTACATATGACAAAATAATATCTATAATGTCCTATTGGCAATCACAATTCTAGCATGAATAGTTAACAAACTATAAAATTTAAGAATTGATTATGTTGATGAAACGATATTATTTAAAAATAAGGACCGTACTTAGAAATTTTTTCAGTCATATGAACATTTAAATAGGGTCATACAAATAGATTTTAAGTAAGGACATACAAATCCTAATTTCAAAAAAAGATAATAGGAAAATAAATATTTTCAATTTAGTATTATTTTTCTTGTATTTAATGTTTTTTATATAATCTTTATTAATAATTGCAAAGAGTGTGACTGTGTACATTTCTGCTATATGCTACACGCTTAATCCAAAGCTACCAAATATGCCATAGACAAACTGTAAAAGGTGCACTTTAAAGCAATTGTTTTTGAATTTTTTATAAAATTCTAAATTTATTCATAGAAAACATTGGCGCTTTTTTAAAATAACTTACCAAAAGTATTACAACACACACACAAAATTTTTAGACCTTTATAAAAACGGAAATATATTTTTGAGATTAATTTTTCTTCGCATGTTATTTTTTAATTTTAAATTAGCTTTTTTTTATTTCAATCATATTTTGCAACAATAATTTTCCTTGCTGAAGTGAAACTTTCATAGAATAGTTTTCATTGTAATCACTAATAATCCATCTTGCTTTTTTCTATCATAAGATATTATGAAGAACATACTTATTTTTCCGGAAGGATTTGCTTTAAAGATAAATTATGCTTTAAATTAGCTTTTTTAAAATGTACTATACTTACAACCAAAGTTATAACTTTAAAACCAAGAAATGTTTTTAATGCGTCCATTTATAAACACAGCTGATTTTTTCTGTGATGTAACTGGATATACAAAGAATTATAAAAATTGAAAATACCCATTGCAATTAAAAGAAAGTGTGCAAGACTTCTAAATTAATATTCATAGTATGCATTAATATGTTTTATATGTCTATCAAAATATAAAGGTAAAAAATATTTTGTTGAGGAATTCATTAAGATATAGGTACGTAAAAAATGTAATTCAAATTTTCAGTAACCATTAATTTCAGCGAGCTATTTTATCTTCAAATTCAGGTCGCTCATATTATGTTAAATAATTTCACTAGATAAAAAGATTCAATATTCACTGATTTATTACAAAAAGATAAATATAAATATATAAAATTTTAGAATGCTTAGGTAATATTTACCAGCTTTTTTCTTCCAGGCTATGTCAGGCTTTGGGGATCCATCAGCAGAACATTTTATTTCAATTCTTTGCCCTTCAACGCCAATTATGTCCTCAGGTTCTTTGATCCAAAATGGGGCTTCTACAACAAAGGATATAAAACATTATATTATCAAAAACTTAAAAGAAGTAATTAAAAATGAAATTCCTTTTCATTGTTAAATTTCGCTACAATTATCTTCCACTTTCATACAATAAAATACTCCATTTGCTTTTCAGAAAGTTAATCATTCATTAACTTAGTCTATTTCTCATTTTAACTTTTAGTTTTATTCAGTTTTAAATCGAAATTGTATAACAGCCTCTACATATTTAAAGTTCGTAACATTAAACTGCTTTAATTCAAAATGGTATATATTAATAAAATATTACATTTAAATACATATACTATATAAGAGAAGAACAAAAATAATTATGATTTTTGACTTAAAATTTATACTAAGTTTTTTTTAGTATAGAGAATTGCATTTTTTTAATTCTATTTTTGGGTCATTTTTAAATCTGTCTGGGATATGTTTTAAAAGAAATATGTTCAGACAATATAATAAACATTTTGAAAGAAAGTATCGTTTTCTCTCATCAATATTAAGCACATTTTCTTTTCTTAAATTCTTAAATTCCCAAAAATTAAATATTTCTTCTATCTATGAGAAAACCAAATTATAAATTAATTTCATTCAATAATTGAACTAACCATAATTTAATATATTCATATGATTATTTAAAGCTCATATATTTTTTCAAAAATACACTGAATAAATCTCGAGAAGAAAAATTGTTCTTATTACCTTAATTGTTCATAATTAATTTTGAGTTAAAGAAGAATATTTCTCACCTTTTAACGTAAAAGCAGCATCATGGCTGTGCTGACCAACTGAATTCCGTACAATGCAAGTATAGTTTCCAACATTGCTTTTGGATGCAGGTGATATGGTAAGAACGGAATATTCAGCTTGTATATCTACAGATGTATTTGGTACATTGATTATTTCTTTACCGTCTTTCATCCATTGAAAAGTAAGTGGTTTGGATCCTTGAAGAATGCCACAAGCAGCTGTAACTCTCTGGCCTTGAGAGGCAGTTTCAGGAAAATTGAATGGCTGAATTATTGGTGGATCTTTGAATAAAAACGAAATAAATTATTAAGTATCATTATTAAGCTCTTATCAAAAGTATAAGTATAATATTACATTTGTAAATAATAGCTCTTCTCAAATTAAAATAATATAATTATAAAAAATGCAGTCTCAAAGAAATAAAAAGATAATTTTTGAATTATGATATGTGAATTAATTTATATTATCATAAAAATCTAAGAACTTTTTGGAAATGAAAAATATAAATAGATGAAAGGAAGATATTTTAAATAGAAACATTCTGTAATAACTGTATGAATCAAAATGTATCAGTTTAAGATGAAATTTTTTAACAGAAACGAGTTAATAAATTTGAATATTTTTTAAGTTGAGAAAAATATTTGTTTAGGATTTTTATATTTTCAGCCTATAATTTAGATCGTAAAAATAACTCATTATTTATCTAATGTAAATTATGCATATACTACTCATATCTTTTTGTGTTTTTTACTATCGCTTTGGTGCATAAAAACTGCAGTTTAACATGTAGATAATTATATCTTTAATTGATCAATTGCAGAATTTCTTAAATTATAATAACATTTCTTTTGGAAAATACAATATAAAAATGCATTACATTGATTAGGATCTAAAAGGAATTCCAAATATTTCTAAAGAATATAATATTTCAACATTGTATAAAAGGAATGAAAGGACTTGTGAAATTTTACACAATAACTTCTAACTATTATCACTTTTCTTTATCATGCAAACTTATCATAAAATAATCGCAATCATAAGCAACAATAAAATAATAGTATATAAATAAAAACTACATACCTTTTGTAATGTCGTTTCCAATAACATTTCTTGATAAAATGGAGCTGACGAGTCCCAATAAGTATAATGAAAAATGAGAAGAGTAAAGTGAAGGAATTGAGCAAAGAATCATGATACACAAAAGGATGACCGGCAAAATCCCGTTATAATGTTTTTTGCTTATTTAACTTGTATCATTCAGTGCTCTACCAATACCCATACGTGATTATGGCGTTGTTATGTCTTTTTTGAGAGTGATATTTTTGTGATGTGCACCATACTACCAGCGCCACATAGAGGATAAATTAGAAATTAAAAGTAAGTCAGAAAAAGTATTAAATATTTGTACATTTCAAATAAATTTGAGAGAGAATGTGTTTCAACAAATATTGCAATAATGAAATAACGAAGACTAAAAAAGGACACTTTCTGAATTCAATACAAATATATTTTATTACTAAAATATTCACTTTACGAATGTATCAAAATTCTAGTTGCAAATTAGAAACATTTTGTGTAGAAATTCTAGCTTTTCTTAATGGATGTTTAGAATTTTCATTATTAATAATTATAAGAAAATACACATGTTTTATTAGAATCAGAAAATTAAATAAACATTCAAATATTATAAGAGTGTATACAGGAAGCTCCAAGGATCCATCGCCACAGTTAAAAAATATTTAATTCATTTCGTGAAAAGAAATATTATATAAAAATATAAAATTACATCAAACTCATTTTTTAAAAAAATTTTTAATGTTTTATAGCATAATACTAAATTGTAAATGCTATAAAACAAGTGTAGTATCTAAATGATATCTTACCATTTACAGCTAAAGAAACTGTAAATTTTAATGAAGGATCTACATTATTGGATGCTGTACATGTATATGTACCGGCATGGCGACTTTTTACTGGAGAAATAAGGAGAGAGCCATTGGAAAACAACGTCATTGAGTCTTCATTTAATCCGATAGTTTTTGGCTCTTGTACTAAAGAAAGAAAACGAATCGTATTAATACATAAAATGAAATGAGATTTCGTTAATAAATTTTATTAAAAAATAACCCAAAAATTTATAATTAAAAAAAAATTTCGCCATCTTTAAATTATATAATTTTTTACTACTTTTAAGACCCTTCTAATCATTTGTAAAATGTAACTAATTTGGGTAACAGATAATTTAGAGAAAACTAAGAGGGAAACACATTTCAAATTGAAAACAATTATGTCTTTTTATAATTATAAATCATATTTTTAATTATTAAAAGCTTTTAAGCTCTTTATTTCTAAAAGGAATGAAGATTGATGGTGTGTGAATCGAAAGAAATTCTTAATAATTTGACGGATCTTGCATCGAGTATTGCGAAATTTTCTTTATACTTTTTATATGCTCTAATATTTTAGGTTAAAAAATAGATGGATTTGATATGACATTTTTAATATAGAGGAGACCAGCACAAGACCACGATGCTAATACTTAACCATTTTTTAAAAAATGAATTTTTAAAAATGACTTTTCTGTGCCTAGATTATTGTAATAGCCTTTTCTTGTATGTCTGTTCTCCCATATAAATAAATTTTCATTTTAATACAGGCAATCTTATTTGCCATTTATAAAAAATAATTCAGAAATGTTTTTTTTACTTCAGTACAGGGGAAAAAATAACAAACCTGAAAAAAAGGTTGAATATAATTTAATTCTTAGAAGAATTGATTAATTATTACTATACGTTGATTCATAAGAACATTAATTAATCAAGCGTTGTTAAGTATATTTTCTGGAAAGTAGGTAAAGAAATTGTTATTGCGTTTATAAATCTATTTCGTTGTAAATTAAGTTAACTCAAAATCTGTGCGCTTTTTTATTACCAAAAATTGAACAGAAATTCATCTTCTAAGTTTTAATATCTCTTATGCCTCTATGAGTAATTTTAAAATATTTTATTCCAGTTTCCAGTTGGAGAGACAAAACTGATCCCTCAACATGTAATAATTGCGTCGTAATTTCTTAGAAAATATCAGCTCATGTCATGAGTGTCCGGAAGCAAATTTCAGTTTCTTAATAACAACTTTTTTTGCATCCCTAATTGCATGATTTTTTTGCATTAAATATTCTTGATCTTTTTATTTTTATGTTTATCACTAAATAGGATATCTTTCAAAGGTCAGATTGTTAAAATACCTGCAGGACTAAGAGGTTTACAAAATCAAGTCTAGTCAATTCAAAGATGTCTGTGGATTCTGTTGATGAAAAAAAATTCCCACAAAATAAATAACAAATGCATTGAAACACCAAACAGAAATCTATAAGAAATATTTGATATTTGAAGCAAGATGACGAAGTCATTACTTTACATTGGCCATTTCTCGCGCTGACTGTAAAAATTAAAATATTTATTTATTTTTTATAAAATTAATAATGTTATAAATAATAAATAAATAAATATTAATGATTATAAAACGTTTATTACTTAACATAAAAGAGTAATCAAATATATTTATTCTCAAATAATCCCAAATAATCCCAAATAAAGACTTAGTCAAAATACAAAAAAAACTATCGAATTAACAACGAGATAGTGACAATGGCTTTACTGTGTGAATTTTTAGTATCTATCTGAATCAATGAAGAAGTGATATTTGGATTATGTGAAAAATATATACCAAATCATTCCATAAGTAGTCTCAATTTCCCCTACTTGTATGTTAATATAGTTTCACTCTATTTTCACGAAACATATTAAAATTATTTATTTATGATGAATAGAAACACGTACTTGAAGAGTCATCTTTCGTCCATGATATTGCAGGCTTGGGATGCCCTTCTGCAGAGCATTCAAACATAACAGATTTATCTTCTGATGTTTTGATATCTTGAGGTACACTAACCCATGAAGGAGGGGCTATAAATATTTTTAATTTATTTTTAAGACATTTAATAATTATGTATATTTAGAGATCATGGTAAAAAAAGTAATAAAAAACGAAATTTTTAAAAAGCAAGTAGAAAAATCTGAAACAAAATTAAATGGAAAGCACAATATTAAGTGGATAAAAAACTTTAACAAACTTAATTAAAGCTTAACTTAAAGACAAATTTATCAAAAACATTATCTTAAATATTCGCATTTAATAATTGTACATTAATTAGTTTCTTAAAATATTTTTCCATATCTAATGAATAAAAAAATTATTGCTTTATTTTCTTTCAAATGTTTCTCTTGTTTGATTTGAATTCTAAAAGATCAAATAATAAGGACTCAAACTACAAACTAACTTTTCAAAAAATTACTGTAAATTCCAATTAAATTTCAATTATATTTAGTAAATAAAAGCAATGGTTAAAAACTCATTAAGTAAAAATTTAAAGCATGAGTTTAAAATTTAATTTTAATTTGTAATCAACAATAAATTACCTGCTGTACATTAGAAAAAATAGTATTGTCTTGCACATTTTATAGTATTATAATTTAAGTAATACATAGTCTTTTAGTTTTATTGACAAAATACAAATTATATTTCATTTTCCAATTTTTAAGTAATTTTGAATATGTATATATAAAAACCTTTATCTTCAGAATATTAATTTATATATTTTTTAAAAAGACGACTGTGTCGACCTTTATCAAACATTTTGCTATAAAATAACATAAGTTCTTTAAATTTCAATCAGAAATTGTGATTGAAAAATAAATGAGCACAAAATTTCAAATTTTTGTAAAAAAATATGAGAAAAGCCTTTATTTGTTTAAGACGAATTTAAAGATTTTTTAAATAGAATTAAAAAATGTCGAAGTTCTATAATTGTTTTACATCTTGACTCATTTTTTATTAAATAAACATTGTTGCTCTACATATGACATTGTTGCTCTCTTCATATAGAAATATGAATATAAATGCACTATTTTTAGATAAACAAAAAGGAGGAAAAAGAATAAAAACTGTTGATACTTCATATTTTTTTAAATACTGTATATTTTGAAACACTGCAATTTTAGTGTAGAGATAAATTCAAGCAAACTAAAATTAATTTGAATCATTGAAAAAAATAAATTACAACGAATTCTGTTGTTTAATTATTTTTTTGTCTTCAATATAGTACAGTTTTTATTTTTTATAGATTAATACATTGCTAGTAATTACCTTTAATAACTAGGGGAAATGTCCATTCGTCTTTTCCAAATGCATTCTCAACAGTACATGTGTAATTCCCCATATTTTCTTTAGCAGCAGAAGTGATAGAAAGCGTCGTATAGTCGTCGAATACCTCCACGGTTACTTGAGGTATATTTTTAATGTCATTTCCATCTTTTGTCCATCTAAATGTCATTGGCTTCGAACCACCTCTTACACCGCACAAAGATCTCACTTTATCGCCAACGGATACCATATCAGGAAGTGAAATAGGCTGTAGTCTTGGAGGATCTACAAATAAATTATCATTTTTATAAACCAAATATATATACTTGCTTAATTTAGCTAATATAAAAAAGATGCAAAAAAACTTACTCACTGATTTAAGAAGAAAAAATTATCTTATTCACTACCTAATCTATCACGCATATAAATTGATAATATTATGAAGCAACAATTATAGTCTTTTCATAGATTATAGTTATCAATAGCTATTTGTTCAGATAAGATATAAAAAATCAAAAAATTAATTAAATTTACAATAAATTCAGGAAATACTTCCAGGCTAGAACTTGGGGAGAGAGAGAATCGGAAAAGACATAAATTATATGCAATTACTATTTCAATTTCAATATGCATATTACGTATCATATAGATAAATCCAGCATATTACAATATTTTAAACGCTATTTATGTCTGTTTCAAAAAATATTTCTTTTATCGCAGTATCACTTACATTTTATTTGGTTGTATTTGCAGAAAAGTCGTATTTGGTAGTATTTAGTAAAATGCAACATAAATTACTGAATATTAAATCGATCAATTCAGAAAATATTTTTTTCAAAGAATATCTTGTATAAGAATACTTTTACTTATAAATATATGACATATGTAAATTGATTCAATAGCCATTTCTCAAATAAATATGTATACGAAAACACACTTAGTTCTCAAAATAGTGAAAAATGTAAACAAAATAAAGGAGGCTTACCATTTCCCACAGCGATATCCAATAACACATTTAGGATGATCAAAAGAAGCTGTATTTGATAAATTTTCTTCGATGCATGAATACGTGGAGTTGTTATCGCAAAAGCAGATAACATCATCACAGATGGACAATCCCCAGACAACTAACGGTAGTATATTTGAATGATAGTTGTCGTCTCTTGTCAGCATCTAATAATACAAGCGTCCATAACATACACTCTAGTGGAACTGTAGCGCCACACAACGGATAGTTTCTCAAATAAAAAATATTTAGTTGAACAAAATAACTTATCACCATTTTAATTTATATTTCAAAATTTAATATCAAAAATCAGAAATAATTTTTTATTAAAAGCGATTTTTACGTGGAGAAACCAGATTACATATACAATAAGGTTTTTGTCAATATAACAGATAAAGTATTTGTAAATCTTGAAAGAGTAACTTAAAATCAGACGAATGTATCTAGAGATAATGATAACCATGCGATAATAAAGATTTAAATTCGTAAAAGTGTTATGAATTCTGATAAATATTTTGAAAAAGCAAGTAATAAAAGAAAAAACAGTTTAAGTTAATAAGTTTATTTTATTTTTAAAAATTGCATTCTCATTGAATAATATTTACATCAAAAATAATGAATTAAAAATAATAAAATTTATTGGCATTTGTCAATGATCTAAAGCATCGTATTAAGCAAAATACAGAACATCACAGAAAACATTTTTCTTTTCTATACACATAAATATAATCAATGTGAAATGAAAGAATAAAATACAAGCTTAGCACACTGCGTTAATTGGTGACATACTCATTTACCTTGAACAGAAAGATGAACTGTCTTTCGAAGTGGCGTTCCAAATCCGTTATCAGCGATACAGGTATACGCACCTCGCAAAGATGCATCAACTTTACTAATGAAGAGCATTCCAGAAGAATCATACTTTACCAGAGCAGACAATTCAGAAGTATTTTCAATCTTCCCTTGATCTGTAAATATAATGATTTTATTTTTATGCAGCATTAACAAATACAAATAAAAAGTTGATGAAATTTGCTCGTGTTTGTAAAATAAGGAACGTAGAATGGAAAATTATAAATTCTTTAGAAGAAAGAAAATATATTAAAACTGTAAATGCAAAGCAAAACCTTTTTCTTACGGTAACAAATAATTTTTTATGCAAAATAATTTAATGTTGTCACATTATACGTTTGGACAAATTTTCTCTCTTACAAAATATAAAAATAAGTTGAACTAATTATTTAATATTACAATCATGAGATACTTGTCGAATCCTAAAAAGTATTCAAATAATTTTCTACATCCAAAAATTATTCAATCGGTAGCTTGAAAACGGATGAATCGAATAACTATTTTTACGATTTAATAAAAATAAAAAATATTTTTCATTTATTGCTTTAAATCTACCTTTTACATAAAAATAATTCACTACAGTTATTTACTCCAGAATTTTTGGGGGTATTTTTACTCGTAATAATGGGTTTCTTATACTATAACACACACATTTTGTGCACAATGGGAGCTTTTTTAAAGGGGGGGGGGTATTATCTTCGTTATATTATTGATCCAATTCATCTAACTTGTTTCACATTCTGGATCATTAATCAGAATACAGAGTTAATATAAGAAAAAAAAATCATCATTAAGGAAAATTAAGCATTGAATCGTATTACAAAACGCACTGTCATATTAAACTAAAATTGAAAAAAAATCGTTCAAATAAAACCGAAATACTTTTATAGATTTCTAAATAAAAATTGCTTACATCGCAGTTGAAATGAAAATTATCAAACACCTGAAACAATTTAACTTCAAAGTCTTAGTAAGTTAAGTTCATTCGATTATAATTAAAGATGATGCAAAATATCAATGTTTCAAAAAATAACTTTTTTTGGGTCATACGAGACTTATAATTTCGAATAAATGAAAGAGATATTAATTTAACAATTCTCAATAGCAGATATTTCATTTTCTCGTATAATTATTTAAATAACAACTTCAAAAGAAATAGAGTTAGTTTGGTTAACTTAACTGTTGTCCAAGTTATTGTTGGTTGAGGCACACCAGTTGCTTGGCATTTGATGCTCACACTATCCCCTTCCTTTGCCATGACATCCAAAGGCTCATTCACCCAAATCGGGGGAGCTAGATAATAATATGAATTTTATATTAAAAGAAAATTCATTCACAAGTTAAAGGGAAAATATTTTTAAATTAAATTCGTGGTGAATAAAATGTTACTTAGGCATATACAATAAACTAAGCTTTT
The DNA here is from genome assembly GCA_026543055.1 of Argiope trifasciata. Lineage (NCBI taxonomy): Eukaryota > Metazoa > Arthropoda > Arachnida > Araneae > Araneidae > Argiope > Argiope trifasciata. Next base: position 207,896 of record JAPMOQ010043494.1, on the reverse strand, counting down.
TTAATTGACAGTTAAAACAATCAGGAATTATGTAAAAACATTTTAAAACTGCATGCATTCAAATAAAGGGATTGTTATCAAATACAAGTTTTTTACCCTCTTGCTTTCCCTTCAAATTAGCATTTTATTATAATGATGTGTTATATACATTATTAGTATGCAAATTAATAATTAAAATTAAATTGTATATCTGAAATATTTCATTTTTTGTATTTTGTTACTTTCTTTAATATTTTCTGTAACAAAAAAAAATTAAATATCATGTTCATGCTTTCAATGTTGAGAAATATTTTATATTTATATATTTTTTCATGAGGAAAAAAATTATTAGAAAAAATGATAAACCAAGAAGAAATTATTATAACTGTATTCTCCTATTTAACATATATTTCTCTACAGATATGTAAAATAGTGCCAAATTATAATCATTCAAAAAATTCACTTCACTTAAAAATTATATTTAGTATTTTAGGGGATAACATTTCTAACAATTGTTTTTATTTAAAATACATTTCTGATGTTTAGGCATTGTTTTATTTTATTATGGAAAAATAATTTTTAATAGTGAAAAAGTGAAAGCTGTTGTAGACACTTACCAGAGACAGCTAAATTTGCTGTGTACTTGTCGGATCCAAAAGAATTTTTGACAATACATGTATAATTTCCTGAGCTCTGAGAACTGACCGATTCGATGGTCAGAATTGAAGACGTATCTCTTACCGACTGTATATCAATATTATCGTTTGGAATGATTTTTTCGCCATTTTTTAACCATTGAAATTCTAAAGGTCTGTCACCTGATCGAATTGTACAAATTGCACTTCCAAGTTCTCCTTCTTTGAGAGCAGATGGAAAAGAGAACGAAGCAACCACAGGAGCATCTAAAAATTTGACCAAAAATTAAATTGTATGATTTTGATATAATTTTGTTATATGAAATTTATTATATATTTATAACCATAAAAGTGAGCACAAAAAAATTAGCTCAAGCCTAAATTAATTTATAAGAAGTTCCACTTGTTTAAAATTTTATAACATATACTCCATATAATACTTTTTTTCAATATATAATTTTGAACATTTTGCGTCAAAATTTATGATAATATCTTTTATACAATCCAACGAAACTTTTGTAAAACATTAAAATCAAACAATTTCATTGAGAAACTTTTTCCTCTAGATGTATTCATGTTGTTAGAGAATTTCTTTTTCAAAACATTTTGCACATTCTAAATAATATAAATAGTAGTTAAAAAATTTAAGTAGAAGTAGTAGATTCAGGAAATATTTATATTCTTCAACAATACAATAAAATCCTATTCATTAAATTATTTTGTATCACGGATAAACAAAATCTTCTGTTGTTTATGCATTCTAAAATCAATTACATTTCGTATATTGCTTTACTTCCCTTTAAAAACTAATGCATCAAATAACAAATTATTTTTTACAAAAGCGTTATCACAGCTTTAAAATGCTTGATGAAAAAAATATGAATATTTGAAAAATGAAATCTACTTACCTCCTGCATTAGATGAGGCGATGAAGAGGATATTGAATAGCAGAAATTTTGTAATCAACAAAAACATCGTCGCTAATAATCAATTCTTGGCGGCTTCAAAAATGAGTTTGATATAACTTGATCTAAGCTTGTTAGTTTTCAGTGGATGAAAATCTCACATACCGAATTCTAGAGTAAATCCCAAGCAAATAAAGATAAAAATGGCGTCATCTGTGTTTTGATGTGTTAGTTTGAACATATAATGATCATACAGCGCCACATGTCGGGAAAAATATAAAACAGAAAATTTTATTTGCATATTCATAATTATAATAGTTCAAATATCAACAAAATGAATAGCATCACCTTCATTATTAAATAGGACTTTTTTGCAACGTTTCTGAAAATTTTTAGAATTTCCAACCATTTTATTTCTTTAAAAAAACATTTACATATAATATTCAACAAAAATGATTAAAGATTTCAATTTTTTAAATATTTTTTGTGAGATGGAAAGAAATGAAGATATATTTCTTTACGAATATTGTTTTGACGATTTCCATTTGTTTTCAAAATCAAATACAGAGACACATCATTTATCCATTTCGCAAAATATATGCCAGTATAAAGAAACAATTTATAAAAAGTATACTGAATATTAAAACTTTAAGAACAAAACGAACAAAAATAACATTATTTCGAAAAATACGAGTCAATATTTATATAAAGAATATATAACATATGTTTTAAAATATGACCCAATATTTGTGTAACGAAAAGAGTATATAATATGTGTTTTAATCCATATTTCTTTTTGATAAGAATTTTCAGAAAATATTGAATGCGTTTATTTATTCATTATTACAAAGTAATAAGCTTATAAAATTTCATTTCATTTGATAAGATGTTGAAATATTATTTCAATTAACACTATGACAATTTTTGATAATACTATATAAAATCATCAAAATATAAATAATTTATATGATTACAGAATCCCAATAATTTGGGCACGTGACTTTTACGTATATTTTTTTATCATTTTTAACCACAGTTCTCTATTTCTGGCTTTAATTCGAGGCTACCACAAAAAGTGAAAATACCAAATTAAAATTGATAAGATGCTAAAATTACACTACCATAATCAACATCTGTAAATAAAGTATATTGACCTTGAAATATAAAGTCCATTTATAAAAAAATATAACGGAACGTTCAAAAATTGTTACGATAATGCATTTTTCTTGTATTTTATGTATCGTGATAATGACAAAATAAATTGGTTCAAAGACATGAATGTCCACGTCATGTCATGAATTGTATTGCAAAACACCAGTTTTAATCTTGCATCACATTTTGCTATAGTCGAAATATCTCGATATAAGTTGTTTGCCGAAACGCTCGATTGTCAATACATAATTTTGAAACCATTGAAGAAACCGCATATCATAACAAAAAAAATTTTATTCCTCTCAGCTCAAGGGCTATACCTTTCAATTTCTTATACAAGTTGAATTAACTAAGCATATTTACAGTAGATCTCAACAAGATATTCACTCATTATTACAGATCATTTTAGAAACAGAAAACAACAAGCACAAAAATCGTACTCGAAAATGGATAAAAAAAATTGCATAAAGGTATATTAATGTTACTTATAATACAATCTCTACAGAAATTATTGAGAATTCTTGATAATAAAAGACAATCTTCTACATTATAAAAATTTATTAATATTTTATGTGCATATTTATGAATGTCAGCCTGATATGGCTCTTTTCAGCACACTTGAAATCTAGAACCATAGGATTTTTTAAATTTCACACAATACATAATGCAATAAGAATTGCTTTTCTTTTAAAGGAATATCAAATTAATTTTATTCACAACAAAGAAATATTTACAAGATCTAAATTACATCAAATTCTAGTATAAATAATAATTAAATATCAAAAAATAATGAAATAAAAAATTAGTATACACTTCTAAAGTAGAAAAAGGGATAGAAAAATTACATAAAGATATATTGATGCTACTTATTTAATTTCTGTTGAAACTCTTGCTATAAAAAATAATGTTCTAAGTTATTAAAATTATAATATTTTAAATACATTTATGAAGAGGAGCTTGACATGGCTCTTTTCAGCACACTTGGTATCTAGAATCATCGGAATCTTTTAACTTTACTCACCACGTACTGCAATAAGAATCGCTTTTTTTAAAGGAATACCAAATCCATTTTCAGCTTCACAAGTATAAGAACCTTTCATGATCGCCTCCACTTTGTTGATGACCAACGAGCCAGTTGAGGATACCCGAATAGGAGATGAAGGATCATTCGATATAGCAGCATTGTTATCTCCTGTAATGTATATGACCAATTCAATAGCATGAATAAAAATAATTTTTATTTGTTTCTGAAATTGTAAGAATTCAATTATATTGGGAATGATAAGGGTTACTATAATAATTATAATGATAAATTTTTATACGGAGTTTTTTTAAAGTTTGACAATGGCAGTGTTCTTTATCGTTGCTACAGCTTATATAGAATGGCTGTCTTTTGCTTTTCTTTGATTCATTTTACTGCTGAAATTGCATTCATTAATTGATGAACAGTTAATTCCTTTTTTCTTAAATTCATTTGCTGAAATGTATTGATTGATTGATTTTTACTTTTCTTATCCTTATTTTATTATCAAAAGATTTATTTATAAATTGGGGTTGTAGAGCACGTGCATCTAAGCAAATTTTTTTTTTCAAAACTTAGCAAGTTATATAACAAAAAAAGCGTTGTCTGTGTCTATAATATTAGTAATGTCAAAATAGTTTTGAAACTCATGAATTATATTACGTGTTTACTTTCACAAAAGGTTAAATGGAAGGCATAGCAATAAATTAAAATATGAAGTCAAGCAACTTAACTGTTGTCCATTTTATTGTAGGCAAGGGGACTCCAGATCCTTGACACTCTATAGTAATACTCTCTCCCTCTTGTACTACAGTGTCTGATGGTTCCTTTGTCCACTCAGGAGGAGCTATACGAAAAAAATATTTCTAAGTATCAATCAATGAATGAACAAATAATTATTTACATACGATACAATTTTTTCTAATTGTTTTATTTTTTTCAAATAACTTAGAAAAATAACATGAGAATCAACATAAAAAAATTATATATTACTTTAATCACAAATTTTAGTTTTTACAGCTATAAAGAACCCTCAAAAGATGCATGAATAGTATCCACCAAGTATTTTATTATTTTTTAATAATACTGAATCGAATCAAAAAGCTTCAGCATGTTTCATTTTATCTAATCAGGAGGAGTTATACAAAAAAATGGGTTCCAGATATCAATCGTTAATTAAAAAGAAAATTATCTGTATATAATGTTAATCTATTTAATAAAAAATTTTTCACTTTTATAAAATTCAAAGGATAACAGTAGAATCGAGAACTAATTTAGAGAATAAAATAGAGATTTTAAACCCAAATTTTAGTGACTGCAATTGTATGGGAAGCATGAAACTTGTTTAATTTAAATATAAACACAGGAGCATATAAGTATTTTTTTAATATTAAGTAACTTTAAGGAATTTCAGTATTAAGATTTTAAACATTATAACTTAACATTAAACATTTTAAAGCTTTAAAAAACCAAAATTTCTAACGATATGTATATGAAGATATCTTCAGAATATTTTAAACACTTATAACGTATAAAATCATGTATTAATTCGCATAACTGTAGACATTTATTACCTTTGTCTTTTTTTTTTTTTTTTAGTTTTTGATCGTTTGAATCGAATGGAGAGACTGACTAGTCCAATTTTTGATATTAAAGCATATATAAACTTGAAATATTTAAATTTTTAGCAATCGATTATACTAATCAAAGCATCTGCTGTGTTTACATCATTTAAATGAAATTTCAAATTCTAATTTCCCTTCGTAACAAACAAAATATAAGAAATATCTTTAATAGCAGTATAAAATAATTCCATCGGTATTTTTTGCATTGTCAATACGTTTGTAAATTAAATTATTGTATTTTTATTTTAATTAATTGTATCCTTTAAAAAGCATTTGATACAAATAATATTAATAAATGAATACATGCTTACTTCTGTATAGATATAACTCACCTGTAACAGTTAAACTTGCGGTGTACTCATCTCGACCATAATTATTAGAAACGATACAGGTATAATTCCCCGAACTTCTAGATGTAACAGACTCTATTATAAGAAACGATGAATCCTTCAAAGATTGAATATCTAAGTTAGAATTTTCTTTGAGAATATCACCGTCTTTTTTCCATTGAAATTCTACTGGTCTTTCACCTGATCTAATTGTACAAATGGCACTGCCTCTTTCTCCTTCTTTTAAAGCGGGGGGAAAATAAAAAGGGGCTACAACAGGAGCATCTGTTCAAATTAAATTTAAAAAATTAGTCAGAAATTTAATATAAATCACTTTTTAATTAAAATTGATCATATTTTTAAAGTAAATAATGTCATTGAATGTTTACTTCATCATAGTATCAAATTAAATTAATAATTATTTTGAACTTAAAGATATTCATCAACAATTCTATTGAAACATTACGTTCAAATGCATTGAAAATTATCGTTAAAGAAATAATAAAATTTATAACTTATAAATCTTTAAAGATTTGTATGAGTAATAAAATTTCACCAAAATATAGAGATTTATAACAAATTTTAAAAATTATTATCGTTAAACTACTGAGCATTAAATGAGCTTATATTGATGTTACAACAAAATAATGCATTTAATTTTCATAAGGACACATTTAAATGTAAAAAATTATGACTTATTTATCCATGAATGAAACACAAAGACATAAAGAAAGTCTAAGGAAACTTACCTCCACAAATGACTTCTTGACATACTAATATCCACACGACGAAAATGCGAAGTGTAAACATGATATTGTGTCCAGTTTAAATTCGACTTCTAGCTAAAATATTCACACTTGGATTTAAACAACTATACTATACGGGGAAAAAAACAACCGGCAAATAATCATTTGCTGTTTTGATAGTAAATGCAGAGAAACTTCACAGATACTACAATATGGCGTTTACAGAAATCAGCATTAAATGTTTACATTCATGGTACTACAGCGCCACATATCGGACGAAAAACAAAAGTATATTGTAAAAAATATACATTTATGTCCAAAAAGGAATATTATTTTTTTTATATGATTTCGATTATTTAGTTTATATATTTGAAAAAATAAATAATATTTTCTCTGAATGATTGAAAATTTTCTGCGGAAGTTTTATCTTCACTGCTTTATTTATTCTAATAGTTGTACAGTTGTTTTCTGAAAAGTAGTTATCAACAAAATATTTTATTAGTTCATATATTCTGTTTGTTAGGAGCTCCAAAATATCAAATATATAATACAGACAAATATCACTAGTTTTTTCTTGGTTTCTACACAAATATTGAATCTATATCAATATTATGACACAATTACGACACAAATATTGAATCGTAAAAAAAAATTGCATTCAAAAAAAATATTATTCACAAGTAAATTACAAAATTTGATGAAACTTTTAAATCATAATACAATGAAAAAACAAAGGAAATGCATTTAAATCATTGAAATAATTATGGAAATTTTGATTACAATTTCTAGATATAAGTTTAAAAATGTCAAAATTTATGAAAAAGTGTCATAAAATATTAAATAATTTCCATAAAATTTGCACGTTAATGTTTTTTTATTCTGAGCATTTTGGACTGCAAAATATTCGGAAACAATTCATATATACATAAAGCACTTGTAAATTAATCAATCAAATATACAAATTTTCTACAAATCGATGAAAAATATTATAACATGATCTGATAATGTACCTTTTATGTAATATAAAACTATCATTCTGTTAAAAAGACGGCTACAGGTAAAAATGACTTTTTTGACATGAGCTTGCATATATCGTTGTTCATAAACCTTTTCTAAGGTACTTGAATTATGCTTTCAACTCACCCCGAACAGAGATTAGAATTTCTTTTCTTAAAGGCTCACCAAATCCATTGTCTGCTTCACAAGCATAAGAGCCGTGCATAGGTGCTTCAACTCTGTTAATGATCAAAGATCCTGTTTCTGAGACCCGCACAGCTGATGATGCATCTTTAGAAACTTGTTCTTTTGTGGTACCTATAAAACATAAAACATTTCCTTGAAAACTTTATTAAAGCCACTTTGAGATATAAATCGAATTTCAAAATATTATTTAATTGAAAAAAGCAAGAGTTTTCTAAAGCTCTTTAAAGCATAACAAAAGATATGAACATAAAAATACAGCAAAACGATATTAAATTATATGTTTTCGATATTTAACTTTCATACTTTTTCTCCAATGAAATAATTTTTCTTTATATCCAGCTGAACAGTGAATCATTTTGCTTATATTGTAAGCTTTTTTTGTTATTATATTCAATATCATGTATGAAAATTATATATTTTAAAGAAATTACATAAATTCTATGCTATGAGTTTTGATAATAAAAATCTAGGAGTTAGATTTAATTATAAAAAGAATGCTAAGAAATTAATTCAAAATATCCCTTATTTTTCTACCTTTTATTTCAAAAACTTTTCTACCTTTTTATGCGACAAATTTGAAATTTTGAATTTCAATGGTTATTAACAAAATCATCAAACTAGAAGTCATAAAAATAATAATTTCATGCTTTATGAGATTCTTAATTTCAGAGTAAATTCAATGATAAATATGATGAAAAAAGCACGTATAAATAAAAATTCTTCATTTAAATTTAAATTTGGGATACATTTTGTCTCAATATATCTTTTCTTCGCTTGCAATTTATCAATAAATATTACTTTATCCTATTGCTAGATATTTTTACGAACAGTTATATTTTAAAGCGAAAATTAATGATTAAAATCAAGAGTTTTTAAACTCATTCTAAAAACACTACTTTTGTATTCTTGAGTTTTAAAATCCGAAATCAAATTATTTTATAACTGAAAATGTTGTACTTGGTAACATACTAATGTTTCTGTAAATGTTGCTTCACTTCTAAAAGAAACACCTAACTCGGAAGCACATTGCAGTAGTAATGATGGCTTGTAATTCAAAAATCAGGATTAGTATATCTTTCCGTTATTACGGTTTATATGAAAAATTTTGCTTTCCTATGCCGGCAGACATTTTTATCAGCAAACATATTTTTTAAAGCGAAAGTTATGGTTATTGAAACCAAGGATTTTAAATTCCTAGTAAAAACATTATTTCAAAATCAAATAATAGTTGAAAAACATCGCAACTTTTATTTCGGCAGCAGACGAATGCTTTTGTAAATGCTGCTTTACCGCGATAAGAGATGGCTAACTCGGAAGCATGTTGCAGAAGTAATGATGCTTTGTAAATCAAAAATCTGATGCATCTTTTATATTCAAGTTAATAAACAAATGAAACCATTGCCTTATGATTTTAATTATCAATTAAAATATATTTATACGCGAAAAGAAATGCTGAAATAAAATTTATCAAAATTGTCTAATGATAATGAGAGAAAGGATTAAAAATAATTACCATATTTTTCAAGAAATAGAGTGGACCTTTGTAAGTAGGAAAAAAGGGTGGATCATTCTCTTTTATAAGGTCATTTAATTTGTTATTTAAATTTACGCCAGAAATCATAAATAATTAATCATTCCTTATGACTCACGATAGATAAATAAGTTTGTATCATGAGTCAAATTTATATCACAAGCTATTGAAAATCAATAGGGAAGGAAAAAATATTTTTAGCAATCTTAATTTAAGAATAAAATTCGAAATAAAAATTCTCTAAATTTTGACAAAAATGGAAACAGAAACAATGGCAAAGAGTAGTAATTGACATAAGTATTTGTCAAGAAAATTGAAGCGAAAATTTGAGATAATAACTCTCAGCATTAAAAACTGGCAAAAGAAATCATAGAAAAAATATCAATTTCAAATAAATATTTTTTTTCGTTAATGGGTCATTTTTTTCTATTTTGGTGCTATTTAGTGCAGTCAAACTTTCTTAAATTCAGCTACTACTTTATTTATGGAAAAAACACAAAATTACAAGAATTTTTTTTTCAATTGATTCTAATTTATATTTCATAAACAAGATAGAATAAAAATTAAGCTTACTTGCTATCCATTTTATTGTAGGAGAAGGAACACCAGATGCTTCACAATCAATTATAATATTTTCACCTTCCTGAGATATGATATTCATTGGTTCTTTTATCCATTGAGGAGGAGCTACGTTGATAAATAAAAAAATAATGGGAAATATGTTAGAAAATAGTAACTCTTCATTTTGTTTATTTAGTAATTAGAAAATTATAATGGATTAAAAATTAAAAACCCTTAATTCATATTTAATTATTTAAAAATATGTAATTGATATGAAATTCAGACAAATTCCAAAAATAACATAAATAAAACGCTCCAACTCGTCTTATTAAAATATTTTTGAAAGTTTTTTAACACGATTTTATATAATCTGTTTTTTAAAGGAAAACAAAACAAAACAAACCTTATAGCAACAATTTCCAAGTAATAATAACAGTTTTACTTTTTTCTTATTCAGTCAGTTTTCTAAATGTGCTATGTATCTTAATAACCTCGTTAAGTGTTTCAATTACATACATTTTCAGAAATATATGTAAATTGATACATTTTCATAATAAAAGGATTTTTTCAATTTTTAAAAATATTTTACAGGTTTAGTACTCACCAGTAACTGTAAGAGTTGCAGTAAATTGATCCTTCCCAAAAGCATTTGAAACAACACAAGTGTAATTCCCAGAGCTTTTGGATGTAACAGATTCGATAACTAAAATAGATGAATCCTTTATTAGTTGAATATCTACACTTGATGACGGCGACAATGTGCTTCCATCCTTTCTCCAATTAAATTCTACTGGTCTGTCTCCAGATCTTATAGTACAAATGGCGCTGCCCCTTTCTCCTTCTTTTAAAGCAGGCGGAAACATAAAAGGAGCAACAACTGGAGCATCTATATTTTAAAAGAAAAAGAAATTCGTAAATGATGAAGTAAAGAATTTGGATTTGAATTATTTGATTTCAACTTTCTTCTTTTATTCTATTATTATTTCATTTATATTACAAAAGTTTAAAGAAAAACAAAGCAGTAAAATTTTATGTTAATTGTTAATGTAAGCAATTTTATAAACATAACACTAGCATTTCATTTTTACATAATTAACCTATTTACCTTTTTATAAAATATGGATAATGTTCTATTAAATTTAATCTGAAAAGTTTTAACCAACCATGCACATATTATGATTACTTTTATTTCTAAACAAAGATAGGATTGAAGTTATATGCATTACAATATCTAATAGGGTATTTTTGTATCAAATATCAATTTAACACTGTTAAAAGCATATTTTTTCAAAACACTGCTTACATTTTTATCTGTTAAACATTTGATTAGAGTTTCATAAATTCGTTAAGATTTTTAGTAGTATATTACTTTAGAAGTGTGTATATATATATATTCAAAATTTATATCAGAATATGACGAATTTATTAACCCGGTATCCTCTGAATTATAATGTTATTCAAGTTGTTTATCATTGATCGTTTGCACATTTTGTGTTTTCATGTTAAATTTCAAAATAAGATTATACGGTAGACCAAAGTTTTACTTCATAAACATTAGAAGTAAAATTGTGGTCGACGCCAATGCATGTTTACCAACATATAAACACACTAAAAAATGGAATTTGAACTGCCGTCCTTTTTATTTTAGATTGATATTAATACATTAAGAAACAATATATGAAATTCTAATGGAATATAATATTTGTTATTTAGATTATCGTTCAAAATCATATAAAAAAATAACACTCACCTCCAAATTCATATCCTTGGATGTAGAATACTCCAAAAATGAATGGAAAAAGGAGCTTCTTTGTCATAATGTAGCGTTTCTGTTTTTCATTAATCAAAGACCATTAAAGTATACTGCTGTTAATTGCGAAACATGTCGAAATCTCTCTAAAATGCATTGTTTTGAATTATTTTAAAAAGGTAAGTTTCCACATAATTGTTTTGATGGTTTATTTCGATATTCTGTTAGGGATAACTTGAATGAATGACATTATCACAACATGGCGTTTACACATAAAGCGTATAAATCGAAGGAAAATCGGTATCACAGCGCCACATATCGGAAAAAATATAAACGTAACGTTAAATGAACTATTAAATCACATACATATATATTTGCAATCTAAAATATTATAAATACTATTTAATAATACAAAAAAATCGTAAAAAATGAGAAATTTTTTTTAAGTGGATGAAATGATTCTTATCACATTAGGATATTAAACAAGAGAAAATTTTTAAAAAAATTATTTCGTTTGAAAACCATCCGATTAGTTTAAAAGTGAAAAAAAATTAATAAAAGGCAGATTTTCTAAGTAAATATTTATAAAGGAAAAATATTAATCATTTAATTGTAAATATATCTATAGATAATAATTATCAAATACGGATTTCACAAAAAAGAAAGTGTCTATTATATTTCAAATGTTCTATGAATTAGCATACACTTAATAATTTTTATTGATTAAAACACATTTTACAGACAGGCGATAAACCATCAAATAATAATCAACATAAATTTCAGGAACATACTATATAAACCTGATAATAATCACGGTTTATGTTCATTCACCGGACAGACTCATAGAAAGAAAAAAAATGAAACTATGGCATAAGAAAAATTTATAACACCTTTTTTTTATTCGAAAATTACATATTTTCAAAAAAAATCACTAATTTTTTTTTATATGTCTGCAATATTTTCACATGTATTTTTGAAAAACAAATTTGTCGCATAAGAATATACACAGAATATATTGCACAGAATTATTTTCATATATAAACCATAGTTACCGATGTTTCTTATTTCAAAATCGTATATTCTACACGTTCTTATTTTCCACAGTTCTTTCAATGGGCAGCGTATGTTTATGGTGCGAACGGGGATAGAAATATAAATTAAAACTGTATATATTTGAATAACAATCTAATTTTTAAAAAATAATCTTGTATTTATTAATGAAGTCGGTTTTATAACTTTAAAAAAATTACAACAATAAATAGGCATAAGCTATAAAAATTTTAAAAGGCAATTGTTTTAGTGAAATAGAACTTTTGAGATTATTAAGTTATAATATTTTCAAAATCATGACACTGACGCTTCTTTGCACACTCTTGCAATTAGTCATATTACTTACCCCGTACTGAAAGACTAACAGTTTGTGAAAGAGATTTTCCTAAACCATTATCTGCTATGCAAGTGTAAGTGTCTTGCATTGAGTATTCCACTTTGGGAACAACCAAAGATCCTGAAGATGATACGCTCATTCCATTTAAATTATCTGGGCTTATTTCTGATTTTTCTGCACCTAAAAAAACGACAATTTTAGTTATAAAAGTAAAGCTTCGGACAAAATCAATTCAAAAATTCAGAAACTTAATAACAAATGAAAAATAACAGAAAAATGTCTTCGAAATTCTTGAAAATTCGAGAAAATAATTTGCTTTATAAATAATTTCTATTTAATTGAAAAGTTAATTATCATTATAAGCCAGAAGAGACATAGTGAAATTTTGGAGTAGTGTGGTGTGATATTTATAAAATTTCTTAAACGTTTTATATATAATCACTACGAATCGCAAAATTCTGGTAATACTTTGAAATATCAATTCGCTTTTTATATAAAAATAAGCATAAACTTTAAACAAGTATAACATATATATGGATAAAAAAATATTTTCTATCAAATTTTATTTTAAAAGTGTTCAATTAATTGTTTTGAGAATTATCCTCATTTATAACTTTGATTAAATAAAGTATCGGACGCTTATATAAACAAATTAAATCAGCGGAAGGATTTTCCAAGGCAGATATTTCCACAAATTTTGCTTAAATTTTAGAATAGTAACTAATATAAAAGTAAAAATTTCTTTTTAAAAATGTCATTTTTTTTCAGACAACTCAAAATTACCTTAGTAGATCTTTTATACTTTTATCAGAACCTATTTTCAAAATTATCTTATTTTATGAAATGAAAAATAATAAAATTAACAATAATAATTACAACCTGAAGAAAATATGTAATACTACATTTAAATATTATTTTATAACTATCTTTAAATGACAAAAGTATAACTTCGATTTATTTTTTTAAAAACTGCAAAAAACAATAATTATAGTTTTTATATACAAACACCATAATTCTGATATTTAGTAAGCTGAAAATATTATTGTGTTCTTAGTTCTCTTTCTTTATCCTCTTCCAACACAAAATTGCAATGATGTTTGAAATCACTTAGAGATTTTTTTTTAAAACTATTCACTTTAAAAAAAATATTCATGTTTGACCAATGAAAGTTTTTTCATTTCAATTTATCTAAAAAGTATTCACATTTTCAAAAAAATCAAAATATTTGTCGATTGATTTAATGGTTACTTTTGGAGAAAAATTCAATTGCTGAGAAAATTAATTTCCGTTTGAAGATTTAAAAAAAATCTAACATAACTGACATAAAAAGAGTAAGGTAATGTATATTAATGCATAAATGCATTTAATACATCCAAATATGTTAAAAGAACTCTTAAATTCGATTCAATAATAAGTTTAAAGAACAAAAATTATATTTTTGGCATACTGATCTATATTGTGAATTCGCTTACAATGTAGGTACAATAAAAAAATGTTTATACAAAGTTTTCATTTTGCTTATTCTCAATAAAAATAGAAGCAGTCTGCATACTGTTGAAAGTATATATATATGTATTTCAAAATAGTTTACTTTTACCTTTGAACCATTTAACAGAGGGTTTAGGTTCTCCTTCTGCTAAACAATCGAACGAGACGCTGTCTCCTTCTTGCGCTAAAATGTCCCTCGGTTCCTTCACCCAGACCGGTGGAGCTAAAAGTTGATTAAATATTTTTAAATAAATTTAATAAGTCAATTTAATGATAAAAAGAATTCAAAATATTATTTTAAAAATAGAATGCAAATCAATTTATAGGTTTACATTTATTTCTCTAAATGAAAGAGAACTGAATTTACTGCATTGATGAAAATTGAAAGATATTTTTAAAACTCTTCACATCAAACCTAAAATTATTAGGCATCAGCCACATTTTTAAAAATACTGCAATAAATAATATATTTCACTTGTCTGATTCTGCAACGTGTCTCGATTTTTCTGATTGCTATATTATTATGATAAATCAACAGTTACTAGTGTTTATAATAAACATTTGAATTTTAAAATATAACTTTATAGGCATCTCTTTAAACAGTGTTATCTATATGGTAAAATATTCTCCACCTTAAAAATAATTACAGTATTAGCCATTTAAAGTAGGGCTGTAAAGAAAAATTATTGTTATGTTATTTCAATTACTAGCCATCTTTTCACACGAGTTAATAATCTAAAAATATTGATCATGTTTAATTGTAGTTAAAATCAATTTCAGAAAAATTTCTTTTATTCTTGCTTGAAAAAACCTTGAAATTCGTGATTCCTTTGATGAAACATCTTTAAGCCTCACATTTTAACAAACGTCAGAACTCTATTATTTTAATAACGTTGCATCTGTTGA
Organism: Argiope trifasciata; assembly: GCA_026543055.1. Lineage (NCBI taxonomy): Eukaryota > Metazoa > Arthropoda > Arachnida > Araneae > Araneidae > Argiope > Argiope trifasciata. The sequence goes on along the minus strand of JAPMOQ010043494.1, from coordinate 192,678 downwards.
CTTTCAATAATGGAAGAAACCCGCCCAAGCAAAATTTTGATTAAATGACGAAAATGGTTTGCCTCTCTTTGCTATTATGTCTCTTTACTGTTTAAATATATTGTTGACAATTATGCAATAACATGTCTGGTTTCAGGAAAAATTGCATGACAATTAAGTTGATATAATTAAAAAGAATTTTTTAAGTCTTAAAACAGCGTAAAAGTCTTTTTTGTGCAACAATATCTTTGAAAGATATTATAAAAAAGTTCTGAAATCTAAGTTAATTTTTAATTTTAAAAACTTCTTAAAATTTCAAAAAAATAATTCCTTTACATGTGCATATTTTAAACCTTCAGAATATACTTGAATTAAATTCGATAGCTCTCTTACATACACTAACACTCACACACTTCTCCTTAATTATTAGCAGAAATTATGCTTTGTTTATGGCATAATAAAATGACAAAATGTTTAGCATAAATAATAAAATTAAGATATTTAAAGTAAAATAATATATATATATATATATACCTGAAACTGTAAGAGTTGCAGTGAAGCGATCACTTCCATAAGCGTTTCTAACAATACATGTGTAGTTTCCAGAACTTTCAGGGACCACTGACTGTATAAGCAGTACAGAATAATCTCCGGATGACTGTATTCTAACTGAAGATGATTCGATCATCTCTTTATCATCTTTAAGCCAGTGAAATTCTACAGGCCGATCTCCTGATCTTATTGTACATGTGACACTGCCTTGCTCACCTTCTTTTAAACCAGGTGGGAAAATAAATGGAGCTACAAATGGTGGATCTGCAATAAAATAAGATATTATTATTTTTTTAGAAAAATTAATTATTTAAATTACTTTTATCAAATCCTTGTTAATTTCAAATATTTTCACATTTTTTTTCAAAATATGCTTTGATGTATCTTTAAAAAAAGATTTCAGTTTAATTATATAAATTAATAATAAATAAAACTTTAAAATTAGCAGCACTAATTTTTAAAAAAATACTATGCATTGTTCATTTTTTGAAGGAGCAATTTAAGTTACGTAATTTTATATCACAGAGCCTTTTTAATTATGTGCCAATCTCTGATTTTCTGTAATTTCTTAAATAAATAAATTTAAACATAACGTTATTCGGCAAATAGGAATGTTTGATTACCATGCATCAATATTTATATACATCTAGATACACATATATGATATTTATAAATATTGGGTATAAATAGGAAAATTATAAATCAAAATATATTAAAAGGATAAAATAAATGAAAGGTATAAAAAACCTATTTAAGAACAAATTGCGGACAATATTTCTTGCTTTATAATATTAATATTTAAAACAACGAAATAAAAATTTTAGAAGTTTAACTTTTCCTTTTTTTTGCAAACTATAGACGACTACAAAAATGGTTCGACTATTTTTGTGACTATTTCATTTTCAAATAATTTACTAATTTAAAACAGTTCAAAATAAATAGTAAGGATTTTAAAATAAAAACTGTCATGCATTTCCAAAGAAAAACCAACTTATGCCATGTTTTATAATCTTTTATGAAAACATCAAATAAGAATAATAAACTAAAAAGTGTGTACATGAAACATTTTATGAATACTATTCAACTATAACAGACATCAATGCAAAAAGATATCTAGAACTTTCTTCTCAATATCTTAATAATAAATATGGATTTAAAAAGCAATGCTAGTATTAAGTTCTAAAACAAATTTAAATAAGAAAAGCATAGCATACCTGCAGCAGTTGTTCTTTCAGAAAAGTAGAGCCAAATCAAGGATATCGCCATTCGGAATATATGTCGCATAGTGTAGGTTTGAACCATTTTGTCAGTGTTGAAATGATTTACTCTATTTATGTTGCAATTTAATATTTTCTACTGTGAAACTTCAATTAAAAAATGCATTGCAATCATAAATTATCATGTTGCAGATCCAAATTTGTAGCATAATATGTCATTCACAATGGAGTAAAATATAATCTTCCCTCAGTATGCACAAATAAATACAAGCTGAACATACAGCGCCACATATCGGAGAATTTAGGAAAAAAAGTTGGTAATTATTGAAAATTTCTCCGTTTTTCAGGAAGCTTTTGTAAAAGTAATGTTATTTAATCCAGTTAATATGAAGCAAAGATACCAAAAAGGTTGTTTTCGAAAAACATTTAAAGAATTGTTCATGTTTCTAAAATTTATATGCAAATAAACTAAATAACAATAAATATAAATGCAAGGAACATTGAGGGATAATTTTTTTTAGAAAAATGAACAAAGTTTCTTCAACTTCCTTGAATTGCAAAATTTTCGTCTATATTGAAAAGAAAAAAGAAAGTTGAAAAGAGATTTTTAGAAGAAAAATGTTATGATTATATGCGTTTAGAATAAATGTTAACAAACAAAGAAAATAAATACTAATACAAGTCATTGACACAAGTAATTTTTATTTCATTATTTTTAATACAGAAATTTGGCATTTGAAATAATTTATTGCGTAATTGCACATAATAAACATTCTTACAAAAAAATACTCGAGATTATTGGGCTTGTTACATGTAAAATAGTACCGTCAATACATTGAATCTTTTTAAAAAAGCAGTTTTCTGAAATCCTTTCAATATTACTTTATTAAATTAATTATGTTATTCATAGGAAAACAAGTATTGTTTACATAATTTTTTGTAAATATTAAAAAATAAATTAGGACCATAATAGTCATATAAAAACAGAGACAATCATGCGCTTTCACATTTAATTGACATTTAAAAATTTATTTATTTCAAATACTCACTGCAAATACTCGATAGACGTGACACTTGCTCAGCGTTTTGTATCCCAATGAGATATAAACTAGATTAGAAATACCTACCACGAACAAAGATTGAAATTGTTTTTTGCAGCGGCGTACCAAATCCATTGTCAGCTTCACATGTGTAGGCACCTTTCATACTTGCTTCTACTTTGTTGATTACAAGAGATCCAGAAGATGTAACTCTGATTGAAGCGGAGGGTTCAGTAGAAACCACGTCATTTCCTGTCTCCCCTGCAATATTAATTATCAGACAAATTTAACAATGATTTTTTAGCTGTATGGTTTTATGCCTACATGCCCTTAGAACAGCACGAAGAAATTTGCTAAATAATAAAATAACGCAACTTTTTCTTCTTTAACATTATTAATTCATTCTTATCCAAACGTCCTACCATTTAAGGAATAATTACCTGGAGCATCTTTCATATTATAAAACAGCAAATATGAAGCATAATGCTGTATGAAATGAATATGAAATGCGGTATGAAATTTGAAACTTACAAAATAATTCAGTTTAGACTACAATGGTTGTAAAATTAACACTTCATTATTGTCCAAAAAAATATTATTTCTACTTTAATTGACCTTTGAAGCTTAAAATTAATTAAATACCTCAGGAAAATTATTTGCATATTTTAATAAAATACTACTTATATGGAATTTAGGTTTGTTAATTTTTGAGTCGAATATATAGTACTTGCTAATCAAAAATCATTCATTTTTTATTCATATCTTATTGTAAGGAAACAAGCTGATCAAAAATCATGTAAAAATCCAATAAAAAACGAAAAATTTTAATCTCAAAAATAAAAGTTACAACTAAGTGTTTAATTTCCTTTCGTTAAATGCTTCATGTTTCAGCCAAGGTTTAGTTTTGGATATTTATAACACAACATTTCTCTTTTAATCACGAGTAAAGACGTGTTAAAAACTTGGTTATGCTGATTGATTTCCACAGTTTATACTTTAATTAGATAAAACTATGTTTTATCTATTTCGTGACGAAGGTATTTGTTCTGCATCTGTCATTTTTGTTATGCTGAAGTAATGATTTTAAATTCCCTTTGTCAAATCATCCAGGATTTAAAAGAATTTCTTAGAACATCATTCGAGTTTGCCATATAATTGTGTTTTTTTATTCTTCTACGCAAATCACGAATAATAAATAAATTATCAATGTATCTGATTATTTTAAGTAACTTTTTTCATCAAAATTGGCAAGTCTCAACTGTATCTCAAATTATAGATTTTTTTCTATTTAACTTTGTGTTAAATTGCAATTAATTTAAAAGACACAAACAATTTGAAGGCCCTTAATATATGAAACCAATTTTAAATAGTTATATATAATATATGTACTAATAAGAAATATGTAGGATATGTTATTTAATAAGAAAATCAAATAAATTCATATATTAAGAAGCTCTATCATAAATTAATTTATTCATATATATAAGAGATAATACGAAATAATTAACGAATGTTTATTAAAAAAAGTTTCAATATAATCGAATTAAATGTCTTAAGATGCCCGTAATTGGCATAGAAAATGATTGCTTTTTTTATGAAAACAATTACTGAGAAAAGAGTACGAATAAAAGAAGTAGAAAACAATTCTTAGGAGTTAACAATACCTGATTTCCACTTAATAGTCGGTGGTGGCACGCCAGATGCTGTACACTCAATTGTCAAACTCTCTCCTTCTTGTGCTAAAGCATCTATCGGTTCTTTGACCCAAACTGGGGGAGCTGAAAAATTAATCTTGTACTACATTATATGCTAAAGTTAAATGTTATATTAAATAATAGTAATATTTGTACAGTTAAAAATTATAGAAGATCATTTTAATAGATCGTAACAGAGCATAATATAATATTTTTATAAATTAAATAATTGCATCTAACTGATTAATTATAAACAATACTCCCGTCTTTTGAAATAATTATAAAAATGGTCCGTTTGGTAGCTACTTTGAATTAAGATGTCAAAAGGGATTGTAAATAATAATAAAAAATTCTCATTTGCTTTAATCATCTCATAAATCTTAGGATACGCATTTTTAATTATATATTATTAAAATAAGAGTTTTGAGTTTAAAATATGTGCTATATTGCTATTCTTCACTACTTATAGAGTAAATTATTTACCTGTAACAGTTAAAGTCGCCATAAAACTATCGGTTCCTAAGGAGTTCTTCACTATGCACGTATAATTTCCACTGCTTTCAGATCTCACAGCTTCAATGACTAAAAATGAGGAATCCAGCACTGACTGTATTTTAATATTAGAAGACTCGCTAACAATATTACCATCTTTCATCCATTGAAACTCGAATGGTCTGTCTCCTGATTTAATTGTGCAAATTGCACTACCTCTCTCACCCTCTTTTAGGTCAGGAGGAAAATAGAACGGAGCTATTACTGGAAGCTCTGCAATATATTAAAAAAGTATAAAATTATAATTTACTGTTATAAAACTCTATTCATTTTGAAAATACGTTGAAACAACTACACAATCATAGATCTTAATTTGGTAAAGAAAATAATTCCTTAACCTGGAACTTATAGGTAAGTGAAATGCTGTTTTTCTTCTTTTTGTTGTAGCTATTTTGTTCTAAAAATTGTGTAAGTGAAGTTCGATTGAAATATTTCTTAAAAAACAAATTATACAGTTATTACAAATTATTAATTTAAAACTACAAATGTTCTTTTTATTTCAAACAATGCAGTTAAATTAATTTTCTTTGAAAATTAATTTGACTAATTTAGGGAAAATGAATTTAATAAAGGGGATTTAATTTAGGGAAAATGAAACGGATTTTTAAGTTGAATTTCTTATCTTCAATAACTGCATGCCCTCAAAATGTTCCCTAAATTATGGGATTTAATGTTTTTAAATGTAATTAAGATTATATATTCAAATAATTTTTAATTTTCATGTAGAAAATTAGTTGAATCTTGATATTTTATATTCATAGTTTATTCAAGAAATAAAAATAAAGTTCAAAGCTTTCTGTTCTTTTCATCAATAATATTATGATTTGAAGACAGATCGGAGATACTCATTTTTAATTTCTCTTTCAACTTATTTTTATACTCATTAAATTTATTATACTTTGACTATAAAAACAATAAACTCTAAATTTCGCATATAAAATCTTATTTTAAAACAATTCTTCCAAAATTATAATTGTATATATTTTAATTTTCTATTACACTTGGGATATTTTGTTAAATGAAAAAGATATCACATAACTTCAGACATTTAGATTAATTTCAGCATTTTATTATTGATAAAATATTTTTAGTTATACCAGAAATGAAGTTGACAAGCAATAGTTAATCAGCACTGTAGCAACTAATGTTTAGTTTTCTCTTTCATTTCATTTTCCTTCGTAATAACATATCAGAAACTAGAGAATAAAAATGCACGTACCGTTAGCGTCACTTTTAGAAATAATCACACACAGCAGCAGCAGGATTCTTGCTACATTGATCATTTTCTCAGTTGGTAATTATAAAATATAAATAGATTTCCTCACATATTTTATTTTAAATTATGTTTAATATATAAGACTTAAAAATAGTTTAAATATAACAACTCCTAGGAAGAAGTAGTATCGTAGGTTGTATTAAATATGGCCGTAAATAAATGCTCAATACTATCATTTTGAACATGCAGCGCCACACATCGGGGAAAACTGAAATGTAAAATCAAAGTTAAAAGGAAAAAAGTTCTAATAAATGTTTACTTACATTGCTCTTTTCATATCTTTCTTCAAAACTATTTCAAAGTACACTTTGGAAATGAAAAATTGGAAAGCCCTTTTGTACATCTCTTCATTCAGATAATCAAAGTATTAGTAAAAGATATTTCTGAAAGTACTAAAATTTAATTTTGAAATATTAATGTCATTTTAGATATAATGTGACTACTATGTATATAATAACAACATGATATTATATTACATAAATACGCAACGCAAATACTCACAAGCAATAATAATAAAATGCTCACAAGATCTTGCCAGTATTTATTCATCTGTTTATTTTTGTGACTGACGGAATTTCACTAAAAGCATTGCAACGCATATTCGAAAAGGAACGCATGTAATGATTTAAATTCTAGATATTTTCATTCAGATGAGAACGGATTGCAAACATTCCCAAATATTACATATAGTGCATAATTTATTCCCTTAAACACTGTTTACAAAACATCCTGGAGTTGTTTAAGTGGAACGTAAACATTACAAATTTTTATTCGATCGGCGTAATTACAATTATATATTCGGATATTAAAAAATTATAAACATTCTAGATAATTATAAAAATAGTACATCAAACACTTGCTTAGCACAAAAAAAAATATTTAAAAATATTAAGCAGAAAGTAATTAACAATATTAGAAAGCAACTGAAATTACCTTTGTTAAAACTACTCACCTCGAACTTTCACATATATAGTTTTTGTGAGTGGCGTACCAAATTTATTATCTGCTATGCATGTGTAACTGCCTTGCATTGAAGCTTCTACTTTAGTCAGTGATAAGGCACCATTAGGTAGAACCTTTATATTCGAAGAAGTTTCTCCGGAAACTATAGATTCCCTATCTGTAGAACCTGAAAATATATCAAAATGCATATATAAAGATTAACTTTTTAAAATGTCATTTTATTGCACACAAAAAGTTATAATTTATTTCGAAAAAATCCAATTGGAAAGAATTATATATAGGAAAATTCAGCCTTTAAAGACTACATACATTATTTACTCGTTTTAACACAAATACATACTTCTGTTCCTAAATTCTTGTTAACTATGGGGATAGACAAATATAGGAGGGAAAAGCAAATCATGTCTTTTTGAGAAAGTAATAGATGGAAAACCTACAACTGACATACGTTTTCAAAAAAGTATATATAAATCTTCAACTGAAGATAATTAATAGCAAAAATACAGGGATTCACAGATGTTTTGTAAAGAAATAAAAAGTACAGCGCTAAAGGATAAATCTTATTCATAGAAAAAACTTAAATGCATAATTAGAACTCAAATTATTATAAAAATATGATTGAAAAATATTGGGCAAACAAACCAGTGACTAAACAAAAATACGCATGAAAAGTACGAAAACACTGGAGAAAAGTTTTAAATAATTCTTAAATCTGTGTTGGAAAAATTATTCATGGAAAATCCATTTCCAAATGCGAAAATGTCCTATACAGGACTGAAAAGAATCCACTTATGGAAATTGTAACTAAAAAAAGAATAATTTATTGTAAAGAAGGCAAATTTTCTCCCATGGTCATCTTTTAATTACTTTCAATTTAAATTTTTAGAATATATTTTCAACTGTTCATATTTTAATATAGTTCCCCTTTTAAAACTAATTAATAGGAATTTTCATTTTTATACTCTGATGTAATATATATATATATATATATATATATATATATTCATAAATAAAATAGAGAAATAAAGTATATAGTTCTCAAATATAGTACAAATAAATTAGATTGAACTGATTAAAGGTTTGTCTCAAATCTTAAATATAAATCTTTCGTAAAATTTAATTGAATAATGCATTGCAAAATGATAAGTAGTTTAAAAATTTCTTAAAGCTGACTTTCAATAGATAATGCCTGTTTATATTACAGTACTTATGCATTTTGCCTGATTTTGTTTAATTACCGTAAGTCCATTTGATCTCTGGAGCAGGCACACCATTTGCCTCACACTGGATCACTTTATTTTCTCCTTCTTGAGTGTCTACATCCTCAGGTGCAATTTTCCAGGTAGGAGGTGCTAAAAAAATAAAACAAAATCTAATTTTGAGATTCCTTTCAACAAATTATTTTTTATAAAGTTTGTCTGCATATATATAT
>JAPMOQ010043494.1:156411-183573 GCA_026543055.1 Argiope trifasciata | reverse complement strand
TTCACAACCATTTGAAACATGCTAAAATATTATTATATCTTTACACATCATAATAACATTCATATCTACATTAGCAGCTATTTCAAGTATTCAATAACATGAAAATATAAAGCAAATAACAATATTTGCAAACTATTCTTTATTTAAGCATTTTTAATTCTTAAGTAAATATTATATTTAATATCATAATGAAATGATCACTAAAATAACTGCGACACATATTATCCAAAAATGGAAACATGTAATATTTTAAACTATAAATAATTTTATTCGATAAGAATAAATAGTACTAATTTCAAAATATTGTATGTGCTATATTGTTTAATTTTTAATGAATTTTCTACAAAATATTCAATTTACTTAATCACAACATAAACATTAAAAAGTATTGTATTTTTTTTTCGCTATCCTTTTAATTATATGCACCATAATTTTAAAGATTTTATAAACATGAAGACATTCCAAATAACTTAAAAAATAACCCATCAATTTTCCTCCTAAACTTCTAAAATTACTTATTTAAAAAAGGAAATGTTCAATGCCCTATTTACCTGTAACAGCCAAAGTCGAAGTATATCGATCACTTCCAAAAGCGTTGGTTACTATACAAGTATAATTTCCAGAACTTTCAGATATTACAGATGAAATTGAGAGAACTGATGAATCCGGAAGAGACCGAATTGTGATGCCGTCGATTTCTTGCAGTTTTTTGCCATCTTTTAACCACTGGAATTCCAAAGGAATGTCTCCTGATCTCACAATGCAGGCTGCACTGCCACGCTCGCCTTCTCTTAGTGCGGGTGGGAAACTAAAAGGAGCAACAACTGGAGCGTCTAAAATATATGAAATAAAAATAGTTTATTTATATCGTAAAAGAATTCACTTTATTTACCATAATAAAAATAATTACGATATTCGATATAATTTTAAACATACAGTAGCTGAATGAACTTAGAATTGATTCTTATGTATGCATTTTTTTACATTTTGTAACGTTTTTGATATTTTTATCAAAAACATTTTTTTTTTTCGAAATCATTTTCAAAAAACTGAAAAAACAATAATTCAACAAGCTTTGAATAAATGAGCAAATTATTTTGGAAGTTGATCTTAAAAAAAATTTTAATGATAACAAAACTAACATTTATGAAGAATATAAAAAGTTATCAGTGCATTTTATAAAAAACAGACATAATGTTAGCATAAAAATGACCCTTTTCTGATCTGACTATTGATTATTAGAGATTTTTGATGCTAACAAAACTGACATATTTTTTAAAGGAGTTTTTTTTTATTTAATAATTCATTTCCAATTACTGTAATTCATTTTTAGCTAATACTTGTTGGACGTGAGGTTTGATTATATGATTTCATACTAATCAAATGATATTAAAGTATGTACTATACATCTCTATTTTTTGACAGCAAATTTTTGAATATAAGATAGCTATATTAGTCAAAATTCTTATTCCAGGAATTTAAATATAGCACAAAACCAAGAAAAGTCGCCATCAAAACATGAATTGAACTTTCTATTTTACTCTCAAAATCTGCATATTTTAAAAACGCTCTGTTTTAATGTAAAAATATACATTTGTAAACGAAATGTACCTAAACAATTTAATAAATAAAAATCAACATAAGATATCATCTTATTCAACAAAAAATGATATTTTGCAAAATTAAACTGCAATAAATTTTTTAGCATTCAGAGTAGTGTTCTATCATGGTGATTCAATTTTTCTATGAAGCACTTCTTTATATGTGATAAAAGAAGAAAATCTTTGGAGAAAACTTGAAATATAGCAAATTTTACATACCTCCTGCTATTGCCGTTTTAAGTATTCCAAAGATGAGAAAGAGTAATTGCAGCTTCGTAACACTCATATTTAATATTTCCTTATTCTATTCTCGATTAAGGGCTAGGAAGAAAAATTGTGTAATCAAATTATACGATAATATACTGTACAATAAACATTATGTTTCCATTTTCCCAGTAACTGAATTTTTTAAATTGCAACGAGTAAAATGGCGATCTACTAAAAGGAATGATACACAAGAATGAATAATATGAGCTAACAGCGCCACATATCGGAGAAAGGAATAAACTATAGAATTTTTTATAAGTTAATTTACTGAAATCAGAATATACTGTTTCATTAGACTTTTAAGTATTATTTCATTATATATTTTTTAAAAATATAAAAGTTTTTAAAAGAATTTCTTTAGTCTATTGAATTTGAAACAAGTTATGAATTTAAAATAATAATAAATGTAATCAGATTCAGATCTTAGTCATGTAATCAATTAGATATTTCGAAAAAAATCTAATGCATTTCAAGAACAAAATTTTATGAACAAGATGCGCATGCATTTCAAAAGGAGGGGCATATCATGAAATAATGCAAATATTCCAAAGCATGAAAATATTGAGGTTTCATTTCTGATAATATAAGAATTAAACCAACAAAGACAATTTCAGAAACAAAAAAGTCTACTTAATTAATAAATAATGAATAATAAAAGAAGGATGAATTAAAAACTTGTTCTTTTGTTAATTTTTATTGAATTGAAAATGAGTTAATGTGCGAATAAACAACAATTTAAAATTGAGAATCCACGTATTTTGATAACTGCAGTAATTAACATTATTTTCCTGATAATTGGCTCAAATATTCATTAATCTTCTTTACAAATTATTCTTGGTTCCCAGCAACGTCGTGAAATCATTTAATACAAAACAGGCTATTTTTAACAAACCATACTAGGAAATAATAAATAAAAAAAACAGCAAGTTACTTACACATTTGTCACCAGGAAAGGCGATAAGTTATACTTCAGGAAGATTTGGTTCCAACTCCAAACAATTTAGGTCCTTGTAAATTTGTTTCGAAACCAACTCATAGCAATTAATAAAATTTAATACACAAAAGAAAAAGGAGATATTTGTTCATACATAACTATGAGCTTACTGCTTACGTTTTATTTGAAATAAATATTTGTCTTATAAGGATATACTTTTTTGAACGTTATTCTGTTATTCCTATTAAAAATATTACATGTTTAGAAACATTTATTAAATAAATGTAATACAGTTTCATATAAAAATATACAATGCATAGATATGAATAATTGCAGATGATTTCTAAACTTATACTCAAATTTAATATGAAGATGGAAAAAAAACACTTGCTTAGCACACAAGGTATTTCAAATTTAACCACTCTGAAAACAATTTGCTTCTTACCCCTAACTTTGACAAATATTGTTTTGGAGAGTGATGGTCCAAAGTTATTGTCTGCGATGCATGTATAGCTGCCTTGCATTGAAGCTTCTATTTTGCTGAAGGACAGATCTCCATTTGGAAGAGTTTTGATACTAGAACTCGTGTCACTCGAGATGAAAGAATTCTTATCAGCATCACCTATATTTAAATGCACATGGTAAAAAAAAAGAATATTTGAAAAGATTCTTAATTGAGAAGGAAATTTATAACATTTTTGCTCTGAACATTTGCCAGTTTTATACGATAATCTTCCATATTTGATGGATGAGCTATAAATTATTTGCTGCCCTTATTTTGAGATGTCCGCTTAAACTTATTTAAAACAAAAATTATTGAAAGTCATATACTTCTACATTGTCAAAATAACTTTTCCTTTACTTCTGTTATAATTAAATGTCAAATAAAAGACAGAATAGAACATACTGGTTGAAAATAAAATTGAAAACTTCGATAAATAAGGGTGTGCTTTTTAATTAATTTTACGATAAATAAGCGTTTTTATCAGTTTTAAATAAGTTATTTACAAATTCATTGTCTTCTCTCCTTCCTCCCCAATTTATTTTTCTTTTCCATTTAACAGATACTATTTTGGAATATTTTGAGAAAGAATTTCTTACTTTCAGATGGCATTGTTGCAAATTTAGATAATTTTGAGTCACTAAAAACCCTGATTTCCCATGATTTAATTTTTAACAATAAACCTGTGGAAAGCATTTAAAGGGGGCCCAAGGCGATTAACAATACCTTTATAACGAAATGATAGAAAATCAATACCTTCATCAATTTAAAGTTCCATTGATAAATGTGTCTTAAATTAATTAAATGCATTTGAAGTTAAACTATATAAGAAATATGGAAGATTTAAAGTACCAGCTACATAAATTATTAAAATAAATAAAAATTAAAGTCAAGGGGAAAACAAAGGAAAAACTATCTAAATTGAAAAGAAAAATCAATTGTGACAATAACCTACAAATTTAGAAAAGTTTCCTCCCTAAGACAAATCCTTCTGAATTTAATTGAAAATTAAAAACATACATTTTAACTTCAAAACGCTTTTTTCACGAAATGTAAGATTTTGTATAAATTTTTATTTTCATGCATGATTACTAAAATACTATTTAAAATATTAGTTTATAATTTGACCTATATTTCGTTTATATTATTGTCAAGAAAAGAATCGAAACAGGCATTAACAATGACTCTTTTATAGGTCAAATTTATAACAGAAAGAAAAACATTATCTTGAATTAAAATTCTTGTCATTTGCAAGAATTTTTATCAAATATTTGGAAAAATATTTAAATTAAAAAAAAATTGGTACATCAAGAACAAACTACTTGTTAAAAAGTCACGAGAGAAATAAATTCAAATGAATGAAAATACAGAGCTTTGGGAGATAAAAACTAAAGATAAACTCGTTTTGGAAATTTCGTGAATTATCAAATGATCAAAAAGGCCTATGTGTCAAGTTTCATTTAATAAATACATAAAGCAAAATGTGACATGTAAAGCAAAATGCAGATCTAGAAGGCCGCTTATGATAAATAAATGGGATTATCATCATATCTAAAGACGGGCAAATATCCAATAAGTTGTGTGATTCGTAGGTCATCGGGACTTATTACAGCATTATGAAAAGAGGAACTATTGCTATACTGTAAAATGAAAAAAAAAACCACCTCTGAAAGTCACATCATAAGCCACAAATAATATCGTAAGTTCAAAATCATACGTTATATGAACTAAAATGGTAATTAGTCATATTCAATAAGGAAAAAAGTGTACTCTGTATTGTCCAAATGACTGGGCCATGTACTAATATGATTTACCAAGGAATCTTTCTTTAAGTTGAGATAAGGTAGTGGATCACTGATGATTTGTGCATTTTTTTCTGTAATGAAAAAGTGCCTTTGTAATGTACCAGTGATCTCCAAGCTTCACAACATTATATTTAGGGAAGGAAAGACAGTCTTCTTCATTTTACTGAGCTTCTAGTTGGCATCAAGTTTCATTTTTAGTAAGTCAATGCTTCGGCTCATATTGAAAATTATATAGAAGTCTAGTTAACTCAGAATGCAAAAAGTTTTGGCCTAGCTCTATGTAACATTGACCTTAACCCAACAAAGAATGTTTAGGGCTGCATATATCGCAAAGTTTACAAAAATGGTAAACAAGAGATAGACGTATGGGCTCACATGTCCAATAATCTAAGGTTCATACATCGAAAGTCGAGCTCAAAATCATGTAGAATTTAGATTTTTCGAGGAAAATTCGTACTCATCAGCTAATAAACAAAAATGTTGCGCGATCAGCTTTTAAATCCTGTTTATTTCATTTCAACTTTCTTTCTCAATATTTGATTCATTGTTAATTTTGTTTTTAATTTTTAAATGTCTTGAAATAAGTTCGAATTAGTTTTTATAGTTATAATATTATTTATGCATATTTAGCGCATCAATTTGGAGTCCTGTTAGGAAAACTGATTAAATGTACTTTGAAATGTATGTGAGCTTTTCTGAAGTTTTATACCAAAGAGTATCAGTTTTAATCCCTTAATTATCGCATTTGTGTGGAAATCATAGATAAGATTTTTTGTACTAGAACTAGCCATTTATATACATTATAGATAGATGTGAAACAGACTTAGAAATTTATGAAAAGCTAAGATTTTCTACAAATTTATATTTGAATCCATATAATTAATCATTTTTAAAGCAATAAGGATCTTCTAGTTAGATCAAACGAAGCAGTTAAAAAGTTAAAGATGTGTAAAGTAATAAAGAAAGCTAAATACAAATACAAATTAAGCATTTCAAAATATTTTTGACGGATTATTTCAATTTACTAAAATGGATTTTAATGCAAAATGTTCATCTTACCTTTCGTCCATTTAATTTCAGGTTTCGGAACTCCTATTGCTTCACAGTGAATAACTTCGCTCTCTCCTTCCTGAGTGTATATATCCACTGGTTCAGTTTTCCAGGAAGGTGGGGCTAGTACGGAAAGCAAAGTTTTCGAGTTACATACCAAAACAGATTAATAAAAATAGCAGTATCGTGATTTTTAATTTCATTGAATAGTATTAAATATTATTTATTATGCACGTAAAAAAATTATTTACTCTCAATATTTAATCTTATTAAATATATTTTTAAAATGTTACTTTTAACAAAGCAACTGTTATTTTTATAAATTAGTCATTGCCGTATTAGTCATATTAATCTATAATCGTAGAACTCATCTACAGAATGTCCCAACATTCGAAACCATAACAATGCAATGCAAGTAATTTAATATTATTCAACGAAAGAAAAAAGCTTTTTACATGGTTTATGATTCTTTACAGCAAAAAGAGTCTTATAGAGTCGCTGAATTCCACGGCGGCAGATTTTTGTCTATCATTTGCTTATATAATATTGGGTTATAGTTCATGTTTTCAAACTTGATTTTTGCCTCGGTTGATTCGGATGATCTTGTTGATCAATATTTTGCTTCTAGGACAATTATTAATATTTTCTTCTAAAGAGCTTTTGGAATCAACATCAATCATTCTTTACCATCACAAATATTTTGTAAATGAAAGTATAAAATGCGGTAATTTAAATAAAAATATGCATTTAAAAACTACTCAGTACAATTATTTATTGTAATTAAAGCTTAGTGGTTTCTTGTTATAAACCAAATGATTCTTTTAATCATCCATATAAACTTTTTCTTAAAAAGTATTAACTCTAAGCTGCTTGTTTCACATAGTGGAAGGAAAATCCGTATCCTCGTCCTTCAATTGTTTAATTCTTTTTTCCCGTAAATATTCAATATCTTAGGTGAAGTGCAATGACAAATTTAGTCTGCAAACATCACGTGTTCAGCAGAGGCCTGATGTTGATGGTATTTCGGACAAAGAGGGTCAGAATTTTTTTATCCTGAGAAAAGAAAAGACATTTAATGTGGTCACTGGCAAGACGCGATAGACAGGTGTTGGTTTTTCTATCACCAGAATTATTAAGGATTGGCTCAGCTTATTGGCCTTATACCAATCATGGGTTGGAGTAACATCCAATTCTTCTTATTTAGGAATTTTGTCTGAGTAAAAAATTACTATCATGTAATAAAGATTAACAAGATATATAGCAATATATATCCTTTTTTCATGATTAAAAATTATATTGGCTGTTTTTACATTATCTTCTCACCGTGAAATAAATTTCACATAGAATGAGATATAGCTGAATATCACCAAAAATGTTTTCAAGCATATCTTATTATATTTTCTCATCTGGATCATTTATTGTGAAATAATTACTGCTAGAATACTTAGAATTCAAAAGTAAATCAAATCTTCATTATTTGATTCAATCATCCTTTTATTACCAAATATTACTTTTTTACAAAGATGATTAAATATTGTATTACCTGTTACAGCTAAAGAAGATGTGTAGCGGTCACTTCCAAAAGAATTTTTGACAATGCAAGTGTAATTTCCTGAGCTTTGAGAATGTACGGATGCTATGACAAGAACAGATGAGTCCATTACCGTCTGTATTTTTATTCCATCGACTTCTGTTGCATCCTGGCCATTTTTCAACCATTGAAATTCTAATGGGGTGTCACCTGATCTTATGGTACAAATGGCACTTGCTCTTTCTCCTTCTTTAAGAGCAGAAGGGAAATTAAATGCGGCAACCACAGGTGATTCTAAAATAAACAATAAATAAAAATAAAAATGTTTACATACGTATAAAAATACATATAAAATACACACATATAAAAATAAAATATTTTATATTTATTAGAAATAAAATATAAAACATTTATCTTTTAAAATAAATATAGAACCAATTTCTGAAAAAATCAAGCATAGCAATCATAAAACAAAATAAAACATAGATTTCAATTTCTGAATTATAGAAGTCAAGCATTATTAAATTAGATACATCAAAACATTGTAAGATATTTGTTATTGTAAATATTTATTATTTAAAATTGTTACGCATTATTTGTAATTTTAAAATTATAATATTGTGGATGAAAAATAACATTCTTCATAAGCAGGAATTAGAGGAACTTCTTAATCATTCATTGGCAGAAAAAATATATTACTAATTCTTTAAATATATATATACTAAATTTATTTTTACCCAGTAAGTTAGTTCTAATATGAAATAATATTTCCTTTAAAATGAAAGATAATAACACACATTTTACTTAATTAATAAATAACATAATTCAAATGCTGTTAAATAGTTTTATCGTTACATTGTTAATAAATTCCATATTTTAAACACAAAATGCAGCTTAAGATTATTTTCTAATTTCAGAAAATTATTTTTTTAGTAATATTGCGGAATTAAAATGAAAATTGTCCGTTGCTGTATTCAGTAATAAGAAAAAGCATAAGTTTGAAAAAAGTTCCTTAACTTTTTACGATAATTATAAAGAATATATTCTCATGTTTTCTTATTTCAACAAGAACCCTTTTCGAATACAAAATTTCAAACATATATTCTCATTCTTAAAAATTTAATCTATGTTTCAAGCATTCAATAAAAATTTTCATCACGCACTTGAATGAAGAATAATCTAAAGTATCTATAAAAAAATAGCCCTTAGTTTAAACATTTATTGACTTCAATTTCAAAATTTCTTTCACAATGCAGATATTGGTTTAGTAAACATATAATGATTTAACAGCTTGATACGTGTGATAAACGATTTTTAAAAATTATTTTTGTTCATTTCTATCGAAACAAATAATTCAATTCTTCTTTTAGAGCAAACGTGTTTGAAAATAAAAATTATTGCATATACGAAAAATTATCAACTATTTTTATCAATCTCTCTCTCTTTTGTATAGTTTTACTGTATTTTTTATTAATTGCACACGTTCTTCACGAAGTTTAAATCTGCAACCTAATTTAATGAAAAACTGTAACTTATGTATACATTTTTATTATAAGCAATTTCTCTGAGACCCTGTTCATAAATTTTATTCTGACACTTTTCACAATAACTTTTGCATTTTTTTTTATTGATTAATATATAGCGAAATTCAATAATTAGAATAAAATGCTTTTGTTAGTATTTACGATTTTAATTTAAATTAAAAATTTATATTTTGATAAAAAGCCAAGCTACCCTTCAAATGAATGTATGTGCAAAATTTTCAATAATGAAAAAAGAAAGCATTTTGTTTAATAAATATAAAATATTTTTGTTAAACTTTTGAATAATAACATCTTTTAAGTTTAGAAAAAGTTTTCACTGAATTAATCAGCATCGTCATAAAGTCATACCTCCAGATTGCGACAGTCCAACAAGAGACGCCAGCACGCTAACAGCAAAGATGATAATAGAAAGCATTTGAAAAAATTGGCTTTGCCGGTAAGGAATGCGATGTATCCAAAATAAAATCCTTTTTAAAATATTATTCTTCACCCTAATAAAGTTCGGTGAAAGCGCACAAATAAATAAAAGTTCAGAACTTCCGAAAGAAACATGGCGCACAACAGCATCAGTAGTTATAAGATATTAAAAGTGCAATTTTGAACCATCAGCGCCACATGTCGGAGGAAAGTGAAATAATTAAACCAACAGGGAATAAAATGTATAAATTAGAAAATATTTTTCAATTAAAATTCAAAAAATTTGCAAGGGTAAATTATGCCAGTTTTTAAATGCTTAGTTAGTATATTGCGCTGTGAATGCTTTTATTTGGATATTTTATAAATCTCTTAAAAAACATTCTTTCCAATTTATTTCATGTTTAAATATATATGAATTCAATTTTTAAAAATAAAATATATTATATAATTTTTATTGGCTATTTATACAACAAAAAACTGTATCATAATTTCGAATAATTATGATTTTTCGTGTGAAATTTTATTGTTGTTGTTAATAATATGAAATTTACCAATAAAAATTATATTAAAAATAGTATTCGGGGATATTTATTCAAAGAATTCCTGGGGAGACTGGTATAAGATTCCCTAATTACCAAATTATGTTATTTTAAAATTCAGTCATTTATAATTTATTAAGTGTTAATAATATGCTGCTTATTGTAACTTGTTAATTTGTGGTTAATTAGATTTTATTTCTTTGAAAATATAATGGCTATTGCTGAACTGATATCCAATACAAATACATTCTGCCATGCATTCCCAGCATGTTGGAAAGGCAGAATTGTATTTTCATCAGTATGATGCGCGTTTTCCATTAGAATAACCCGAAGAGTTATCAAATATCTTATCTTAAAAATTATTATACATTTTAATAATTTAATATTAAAATGTATAATATTCGCTTAGTTCATGTTATGCTATCGAGAAAAGAAAAGAATTTTTTAAATCGATTTTCGATTGCTACGAGTTCATTTGAGAACAGGAATATTTATATTTTTATATATTTTTAAGCTACCATTTTTGTTCACACATCAATAATTCTCTAAATATTTTTAAGTCATTACACGAAAGATCGCTCCCCGTATAATCAAAATTAGAAGAAAAAAAGTTTTATTACATACAATGTCTCACAACCTACAGAGCTTTTTCGTGTCTACTATGTTTATTTCCTTTAACTTTATACTCAAATAAAATGAAATACAAAAAAAAATATGTTCACAAAAAAAAATTGTTATACTTATGTAACATGTAAAAAACGAGAATGCAACAAATTATCTCAAAGATAATAAGATCTTTTAAAGTTATTTTTGTTGTTAGAACAATATAATACTAAACAAATAATCCTTTAACTTAGAAAAAAACACAAAATATCTAATTATTTCAACAATTTATAAATATTATTACGTTAAAAAGTATGCCCCATACATGACACAAAAGAAGTATTTAAAATTTCAATACTGTAGTTAAAGAGAAATTTCGAAAATTTACTTCAATTTGTAGAATTAATTATATCTTGAAATAATTTTTAAATCTTAAAATTCAAAATTATTGTTTCGATAACAATTTAATTATAGGGACATTATTTTGATAATTTTAAAAAATTAAAAATATATCTTAAGTATAATTTCTTATAATAACTTGATAAAACTAAAGCTATTTTTATTGTTTCTTCAACATTTTTAATCCCATATTTTTCAGCTTTTCAGTTTATATTGAAAAAAAGTCAAGCCAAAAGTTCCTTCAACATGCATTTTGATGCTAACTTTGTACCACTACTTC
Source organism: Argiope trifasciata (assembly GCA_026543055.1). Taxonomy (NCBI): domain Eukaryota; kingdom Metazoa; phylum Arthropoda; class Arachnida; order Araneae; family Araneidae; genus Argiope; species Argiope trifasciata. The sequence continues at coordinate 172,101 of JAPMOQ010043494.1, read as the reverse complement.
TTTTTAATTTATATTTTATAGATGCATACTTAATCAGTATTTAATAAATATTTTTTGTTCGTCTCGTACAAGTAAATTTCATGTCTTTAATTTCATTTTATTAATACATTTTGCTTAACTTTACAATGATGCTAAATTATTTTCTCACAAATATTCAAAATTATTATTATTTTATACATTATAAAGACTTCTGCTTTAATGCTTATTTCATAAGAATGCCAGTTTCTTCAAGAACACTTACAAAATAAAAGCAATTAAATTACTTACTTATCATTCAATATTTTAAACAAGAAGCCTAAAAAAAAGATTTAGTGATTAAAAGTCTTCATGCAGCTACAAAATTGCTTACTGATGCAACGAAAAATAAAATTAAAAGTACACAAAAAGAAAAATACATACCTTAACTTATTGAATTATCATTTTCAAAGTTGTCTTGCAATTTTTGAGTGACAGGCTAATCATTGACTTTATAAAGTACATAAAAGCATCATAGGTGAAGAAAAAAATTACAGGCAAAGTTTTTAGTTGAGGCATTCAAAGGCATTCAAAATATTGAAAAAAGCAATGAATAAAATTAAAGGACGTTTTTTCTTTTAAAAATTAAAAATATATAGAAGATATATGCATGTTAGGAAATTAAAATAAACAGACAATTTGAATGAACGTAATTGTGCTTTATTTGTCTAGATTTTGAATAAAATATCCCAATTTGTCAGTTTTATTATGTAAAAATTTAAAACGCATTTTACATATCCAAAATAAAAATTAATTAGATATGCCTTTATAAACAGCTGGTGAAGAGTCTCTTAATTTTTTCTATGCAAGAAATGTGAGCCACTGATTTTAATGAATAGTTGTAACTCAGCATTCCTTTGAATTTTATCAATTCACTTTATGTATGGTTAATGCTATCATTAATGCTCATGATAAAATAATCAGATGTCCCAATTTAGCAAAAACAATCGCATTTTTTAAATCCTTACTCCTGTTGGATTATGCGTGTGTGTGCATTTGCCTGAATGTGTGTCTGTGTTTATTGACTTAAAGTACCCATTAGACACAAATATATGTCCAAAAGTAAGAATGTGTACCTCAAAGTGACTTTGTTGAAATTTTACTTGGAAATTTGATTAATAAAAGTAAATATTCTTCCAAATATATTATAATACAAAATGACTTTGTTTTTATATCTATTTAAATGTCAAGAAAAAAATTTCAAATTTTGGCAAATTAAAATATATATAATTTTTAACAATATATTTCAATATTACAATCAAATTAAAATTATTTTCATTGGATCATATACTATTTAATGGCGGGTTTCTTTTTCATGGTTGAAAGCTAAAGAGGATGGCTTTTTATCTGTGCAATCTGCATATGTAACTACAAATGAGGTTGCATTAACAAGGAAAGATAACAAGCAGTTAGATGAACGAGATGAAACGAATAATTTGGTTTTTAATGACACTCTGATATCATAAGACTATTTCGTTAGGAAGGATCATGTAAGCAATAAACAGAACAGGTATAAGCCTATTAAAACCACATTTCTATCTTCTTTTTTTATCATATTTTGTTGATAGATTCAATATCAAGTTAGGAATATTGGATTCAAATTAAATAAAAATACATTCTTGATTGTTATCTAGTTATCTACCAATAGTAATTCTTAAAAGTTTTAAAACAGCAAATTAATGAATGTTAATTGTTGCCGTAAAACAATAAAAGATATAAATATTTGATAAAAAAAAAACAATAGGTATGATATTTTATCAGTTAAGAGTTCAGAGCAAATAACCAGTGAAGAATACTTATTAAATACCACATCAAAAACTGAAATAGAAAAAATTAAAATGTAACCCAATAGTTTTAGTATTATGTGATTTATATCTTCGAGTTTAACACAGTTCTAAAAATTCGATTAAAGATAGTTTTATCAACAAGTGCAAAAAAATATTTTGAGATATGACTTTGTCTTCTATATTTTTTTTCAAATTGTGATATTGATTCAAAAAGGTATTAATGAATTCTATTAAAACTTCTCATGTTGAAACATTATTTGATTCACGATTCATTTATAAAAGGATGAGAATTTTATTTCATCTATAAATTTATTAATGCAATTCGATTCTTCCTTTTCTTTAAGCAACTAAAGGGTAGCACAAGTCAAAAAGGCACCGCTGTAAACAGCACACGGTATTTCATTTTGAAGTATTAAATTTCAAGCTTTGATTAGAATTTTACTTATAATAATGTGTTAGATTACAATACTTCCCGAGATAGATTAAATGTAAGGAAACTTCGGTTATAAAAATTACTGATGGAGTTACAAAATCATACCTTATCTCTGGTATTCAAATATTTTTAGTACATTTCTGAAATTTTCTTTAGAATAAATTTTCGTCTTAAAAGTTTCTTTAAATACTATATGTTTGATTAAAACGCCTAATCAGTAACAAATAATTAATCAAAAAATCTTTCATTTTGTTTGCAATAGATTTTGAATAAATATTTGTTAAATATTCGAATATAAGGGATATAATTTAAATTAACAACTGAAAATACACTTCGTTACAGATATGCAAAAATAATTGTGTCAGTGCGATACTTCTCTCAACTGTTTACACTTCTACGTGATCTTCGTCAGAGAATTTCGATGACTTTATATTTGTTCATCATTGTTATAATAACGTTTAATACTGAGTAAGAGATCAAATTAAGGTAAATTTGCCGACATAAATATTGAGGATAAATTGATTTCCCTAATATATATATATATATATATATATATTTCTTCTTGCATTTATTTTACGATGTTCCTTTTTATAAATATTTAGCAACAGTTTTCTCGCCAACTATTTGTAAATTTAATCTTTTATAAATTTTGATTAAAAACTCTACCGTATCAAAACTTCGAGTAATTTATTTTAATGTCTTCTTAAAAGTTTAAAGGTTAAACTTTGAAAATGTGTAACTTATTTTTAAAACATTTTATGTGTTGGACAGCTCAGATAGAAAGAAATGAATCTGTCCAACTAACTGACTTAGAATGATTTAAAATTACAACGTTTGGTTAATTATTTATCATTTACTTCAATTTATACTCAAAACAAAAACTTCGCTATTTTCGAAGTCCGTAAGTGTAGTTTCTATATAGGTTTGGTGTTTCATAACCGTCGTAACCTTCAATTGAATATACATTTCTAACTATAACTGCTCAGGCTAACGACAAATGCTCAATTTCTACTGGAACATATCTCGTGTTCAATCTTATATCTGTGAATCGTAGATAAATTTTAACACCGAAGGCTTGTTTAGAAAGAAAATTGAGATAAAATATTTAAATATTTTAAGTAAAAATTTGCATATTGAAAAACTGAATTAAAAATTCATCAAATGATTTAATCGACTCGAGAGTCATCAATTAGTTTCTTCAAGTAAATAAAATATTATAATTTGTATTTGTTTATTGGCTTTAACATCTCTCACATTTTATATGATAATATCGGTAAAAGGAATCAAACAGATTGGATACCGAAGGTTCGGGATTAAATACGTAATATTTTGGCCTAAATAAATGTAGTGTATATTTATGCAAGAGAAAATTCAGTAAGTAATTTTCATTTAATCTCACATAGGAATATTTCTTACAATGCCTAGTAAAAAATTGTTGACATTAAAAATATTTAAACTTTTCGATTGGCTGTAGTTAAACATTTGAAATTCCTCTGAAATTAATAGAAAATTTTTCTTCATAGCTATTTCGCCTTTAAGCACAGCAAGGAAGCGGCGTATCCTTCGAGCATCACCCCTCATATTTCTTATCATATAAAAATTCCTTTCCGAATGTAGTGTTGACATTTTTGTTCTTGTTGTTGAATCAAAGAAAAAATAATCATCCGATTTATTGTACAAATTATGAAAATATTCCCTAATATAAATTTGATTTCAATGCGTATTGTTTCTGTTTTCGCTTCTCATACTTTAAATAAAAAAAATATTTGGTTTTAGTGAGAAAGTTTTTGTATTATTAGAAGCTTAACCACATTCATCTTATAAATCAAAATTCAAATTTTAATTGAGATGGTAGGAAATAAAGGAGACTAACTGAAGTATGTACACAGTACTGAGAGATGTAAGGTTTACAAAATAATATGAATATATGACAAACATAATTTTTCATTTAAAAACACTCTCTTAAAAATCCATTAGAAGTTAATTATATAAAATATTTAACTAAAATTCTTTGAAATTTTTAATTTCACCTAACCAACTGTCTCCAAAGACGTCCAATTAAAAATAAAGATATAAATTCGCTTGCAACATTCTTACAATATGCTCATTTTATAGTAAATATTTTATCACCAGTAACAAACACTTAGAGTGCTGCTCCTTTCTTGATTCTAATTTTATACTGTTGCGAATTTGTAACATAGTTTTCCTGCGCGCATAGTTCTAACACAAGAAAACAGTTTGACAGATAATTTCGTCTGTTGCTAAACGGATGCCTGATCAAGGTTCTCCCACCATATGAACCATTTGATGACAAAATGGAAGATTTTAAAATATTCCGGAATTTTGGTGATAAGTCCATTAGAACACGATTTAAGTTGCTCTTTTAGGAACCTTTCCTGCCCTGTCTCGAAAACTAAAAAAGGCTGCGAGGTCGAGCTGGAGTAAATTTTGAGTTCAGCTCAAGTTATTAGTTAAGGAGTTCTCTCTCTAGGCAATTCAAGCTACCTATAGTCATTGAGAGAAGTTATAATAGTGTTTTGAGTATTCACTTGGACTCTTGCCTATCAAAACTTTGGTAATAGGAAATATGGTTGTTGAAAAATGATGAATGCGTTTGAATTTTTTCCAAAAATTTAGTAGTAAACATCTTAGACATAATTTACTATTTTTAGGAACAACACAAAATATCAAAATTGTTTTGATATCTTCATTAATCAAAACATCTAAGATTGCAGGGCTCGGAACTTTGTGTAGTCCTCTCCAAAAAAAATCACTAGATTGTTTTAATGAATGATTTGTCAAGTTTATTCAAGTTTCCGCTAAGATAATTGATTGAACATTTAGAAATAACCTCAAAGATTCTCTGGTCCAGTCAGATAATGTTAAGTGACTGCTGCGATTTATAAATTAATGAACCTTTCCTAAAATTAAAAAAAAAATACCAGCCATTATTTAGTTGAGAACTAATAATTCCTGTGGGGTATTGTATATCTGTAATTTCAGAACAGGACTGTCTAAGTTGTTAAAAAAAAAATTTAAAAATTTCTAGATGTATGATTTATAACTGTCAATCAATTAATTAATCCTCACTTAAACAAAAAATGCATCTGAACATTTTAAGGATATTAATAAGTTAATAATAAACTTTTATGTTTAATTTATTCATATAAACGTATCACATTGATGTTATATTAAATGGAATCCTGCCATCATGCAAGTTACAGTTCTTTCACTAACTATAAATTTCTCAAGGTTTCTAATTAATAAACTGCAATAAAATGTGGATATTAATATTTAGTGAAATGGAATTTTCTCACATCTAGGAAACGCTTAATTGAACTCATTAATACAAGATCACTTATTAGGAAGCTACTTTTGCGCAGAATTCTCACAGAAAATACAAGAAAAACTTGTCTCTCCCGCAAGTTCAAAGCACCAGAACTCAAAAAAAATCAGTGTTGAATAGCAATTAAGGAAAAAAATTAGTCTTAATTAATAGTTTATAATTAAGGGGAGTTGTTTACTTTTTATTGTTAGGTAACTAACCAATATATAAAATTGCCACTAAAACTATAGCAAAATCTATGGAAATTTTGTATGAAGCAAAATTTTGAAGTCATACTGCGGGAAATAAAGATAAAATGCAAAAATTCTGAAAATCTTCAGCAATCACATTTAAGTCAATAGACAGGTTTTATCATTAAATGCAATTTGATAGGAGAACTTATTATTAAATCAACGTTTTTTTTTATCTTTTAAGGCTTGCCTCGGAGTTTATTTAATTGTTATTATAAAATTGAGCGAAATTCAAATATAAAATTGAGTGAAATCTTGGGGTTTTTCTTTGAAAAATATTATGTCACACAAATGTATTTTGCGCTATTTGAAAATTCAAAAGATTATCTTTTATCTGATACCAATTTAATTGAAGTGCAATTTCCCTCTAATCCAAATATAAATTTTTATAAAGTACTTTTTGTTATGCTTTTCATAACTTTTATAAAATTTAAATTATATTCTTGTTATTATAAATATTTTAACCTAGAATTATTGATAGTAAAAATATGAGAATCATATTACATATTTAAGAATCATGTTATATATTCAAGAATCATATTATATATTTAAGAATCTTATTATATATTCAAGAATCATATTATGTTTTTTTATCATATTATATTTTTAAGAATAGCATAAAATATCTTTTCTAATTTTGTGATAATTGTACATTAGGTTATCAAATTTTAAGGTTTTGTTTTAGTTTTATTTTTAAAAATAGGAAGCACATCTTCATTATAACTCAAAAATTCTAATGTTGGGTGATTTTCCTTATTATCTTTATATATTGTCATGAATTCGTAATATTGCTTCCCTGCAAAATAACTTTCATGTGAAGAACAAAAGTTTTACATTTAGTTTTATTGAATGCTGAACGGGAAATGATTTAGCTAGAAAAACGTCCAGGGAAGAATATTTAATCATATCTCATAAATTTTAATTTTAAAAACTGACATAGTAGCATTGATATTTTGCTTCTATGGCGAATTCTAAGACTATCACCCTAGAAAAAGACCCCTTTCTTCCCTAACGCTAGGCCACTACTTACCTGGAATTTGAATATTTACTAGATTAAGAGATCAATTAGTAATTCTGTATAGTCATTGTGAATGCAAACATGTATACGATTCAAATACTCTATCACATAAAGAAATGAAACTCTGTCATCAAAAAAAGAAAATCCATTTCAAAGTAAAACTAAGTAATAACATCCACTGAAAAATCCCATTACAAGGCACTTTAAAAAGAGAAATAAAATGATGAACAGGTTGATCACAAAGTCTTTCACCGATCACAAACGAAAAAAAAATGCTAAAAAGGTTATTATAATTTGGAATATGATTTTTTTTTCAAAATATTATAAATTTAATTATATTATCGGGCTATTTTCAGACGGATCTCGTAATTTTCGATTTCGATCAGATAACGAGGACGACGCCTGAGCTAGCACACCCTCCTCTTAGCACATGCCAGAGGTAGAATTACTGACCCCGACGGGGTTGGCGTGCACCAGGCCAGCTTCCACAGCGATTCTTCGGTGGATCGAGTCGCGACTTTGAAACCATCCAGTTCTGAAGCCAAGACCTAGTCACTAAGCTACCGTGGCACTTTTAATATATTACAAAAATAGTTACAAAGATTTTGATAAAACCACTTATGTAAGTAATTTTCAATTTAAACAAACATCATTAGTAGTTCAAAGAAGTCAAGATGAGGTTTCAGGCCTGGTTACGTATTGCTCAACATTTCACTAGACATGCTAGTTACAACATTAATGATCCTACATTTGAGTAAACTAATGTTTCCAATCTGCATTGCAAACAATCACTCCTTATTGCAACCTAAAAAGACGAACACGATTATGATCCAAATGGCGAAAACTCAAGTGAAACCATTTTGATAAAAATCGAATTTAAACTCATTAATTTTACTTCAATAACTCCAGCAATTGGATTAAAAAAATTTAGAATATAATAAAAATTTTAATGTATGATACTCAATATGTTTTTTCGTAACAAATTTTTGTAATCTGTTAAAAAAAGTTTTTTTGCCATCCTTTATATCAAATTCATGATTTATGAAAAAAATAATTTCCAAACTTAAATCAAAATTATTAATTAAATAGCTCTGTAAAAAAGAATCAAATTCTATTTTTTCAGACAATTAAAACTGCTATAAAAAATTGTTATCTTGGTGGTTAAGAAAAACTACTATGAAATTTAACTGAAAATGAATTTCCATTCATTATTATTATGTGTATGGCATTCAAAAAAAATTATTATTTCTCATCTGCATTTTTGAAAATTTTTCTTTTTTATTTGTCTAATTATTTTATTATGAACCTACCAATATGAGAACATTTCGCTCCGCAATTTTTTGCTTGAATGGAAGTGGACAATTCACGTTCATGGAATATTTGAAGACCAGACGCAGCCCTTTTCCACCTTTAAGCATCTGTCAATACAAAAATGCGTAGAATAATTGCCAGTGATAATCTGTTCCAAATGCAATCACTATCATTATCTCTTCACTTTCTAAAGTATGATTCGGGAGTAGCATGGATTCAGGGTAAAATTATTATTGGACTTTCTTTTGTCGAGATCTTTCGGTCTCGTAACTTGTACCATCAATAAAACATGCTAAGATTCTCTTTTCCGTAACCAGAGTACACACATGATAGCATACACGATGACACTTTTCCGAATATTGTAACACCGGTCAAATAACAGTTGAGTTTCCATATTGATAAATACAGTCTTATCAGTCGCCATTTTACTATGATTGGCCTTTGCGATCACTTGAATTGAATCATTGTAGTTTCTAGCTATGGAGTCATCTAATAAATATTGTATAAAATGTTCCGATTGCGAATTTAACTGAGGTTTTAAAATTGCATTATGTTAAGCATTCATCATCTTAGAAGTGAAGAAAGTTTGGAGGCCTTCTGAAATGCTCACATGTACATGAACTTGTAAATTCTAACTTGTCAGATATAATGTTTTAAATTTATTTCGTATACTTTAATTAATTATAGCTATTTTTATTTTATTTTTATCAAACATTCCTAATTTTTATGTTTTAATTAAAAATCAGATACTTAATTTTTGTTAATAATTAATATACTTTGAAATCCATAGATGTATTTAAGAAATTTCTATCTGTAAATGTTTATATTAAATATTATTGAAATATTTTATAATTAATTCAATAAAAGAAATACATTTTCAAGACAAAGTACTTTGATTATAACTGTCAACTAAATGAATGCTTTATTCAGGAAGTTATTCAGCTGAAAATGATTATTAATTTGATTCTAAATATCGAAATATGACAAGGATATAAACAAGATTTATATCTTCATATCAGTATCAATTCTTTTTTCTTCCCTTAATTTTTTATAAAGACCTAACCCATAATAAATCATATCAATAAAACTATGAAAAAAGGCATGAAACTATGTACAAAAGAATCTTATTAAGAAAATGTATTTCATAAAGAACTTTAAACAGAAGATTAAAATCAAATTCAGATTATTCTGACTTTTGCTCAAATTATTATTTTAAAAAATGAAACTTCTGTTTGACTAATCTTTATAAATTAATACATTTTCAGATAGATAAAATAATGCCTTTCAAAATATCTCAAAAAATCATTTGAATAAAACATGATAAATGAAATTGAATTCAATTATATAATGATATAAATTTCCAACCTTTAATCATGTTTATGATATTAAATATATTTAGAAAAAAAAATTCATATAATTTATTAATTATAATTATTGCAAAAATAGCTTTTCAGTTATTGAAACACTATTTTTAAAAGTGGTGCAAAGCAATAATGTTTAAAGCTATAAAACTAATGAGCAATGCTTCAAAGAAAAACTATAAAAATGTTCATAAATTAATCACAAATAAAATAAGAAAAATGGAAATAAATTGTTCCTGCATTTTTCTAAAGAAAATTCTTTAATTATTTTAGATATGTCAGTGCTATTTAATTGTTAAACATATAATAGAATCATGTTTGATTCGTCTTCTGATATCGGACATCTGCAATAATTTATATTTTTTATAGACATTCACTATAGGCAGATTCAACACGTTTTTTGAAATTATTTCAACATTAGAAAATGTTGATACCCTTTTTTGAAGCTTTGTAATTTCAATTAGCTAACTAAATTTTCTCTATCGGTTTTTACAAACATTATGAACTGCTCTAATCCATCATCAAATATTATATTTAATTTTAATGAACAGAATTTAGTTTATCAAGAAAGGTGTTCATTTATTATTAAAATCAAAAAAATTTCAAATATTATTAAATTATGTTCATAATTTTTATTGGTTTAAAAAAGTTCTGCAATTAAACTGTTAATTAAAAATAAATAAATGAATTTGCAATGTGAGGAAAACAAAATTTCAGTTGAAAATATTTTTCCTGTAAGTATTTGATAAATAAGATATTTAAAAGTGTTGTTATGGAATTGGCATGTTCTTCTACATTTGAAAATGAAATTCAAAACTGCTTCATAAATTTTATATGATTTTAATAAGGATTTATTCTCTGCAGAATAGTACTGAAAACTTTTCAATTATCAAACTTGTTAAATAAATCTACTATTTCTGTAAAGTCTCCCCACTGTTCCAGCACCTTTACTTCAAATAAAGTTTTTTTTATTTTGCTAAAAACCAACTTTTAAAGGAAGTATTACATCAGTTTTCGTCGATAACAGGCTAAATAACTTCTTATTACTCAGTGAATTTCTGTGATTTTACTTCTTTAAATTTTCATTTAGTACACTTGTTAGCAATGAATGAATGCAGGAAAAAAAATGTTTGTACAAAAATAAAATATTGAGCTGCTTTATTATAAATCTCTACAGCAAAGGTGCCAACTAAATTGAAAGGATAAGCCATGTAAGGAATAAAAATTGCATTCCAAAAATAAAAACTGCCGAGTTCTCTTACTTGTACATCAATTTCTGCATATTGTTCCGTGATATTTGTTCCAATGCCTTAACTAGGTCCACTATAAAATTTAATGCCTAGGTTAATTTCTATATACCTTATGATCTTAAATAAGAATGAAAATATATATTTCATGGATTTAGAGCTTCATTTTAACTGAAATTATCAAATTAGTTCCATTAAATCTATAGAAATCAATCTGTACTCTGATATCAAACTCATTGCCAAAAATGTTGAAAATAAACATTGTGATTAAAGCATTTTCTTTTTATCCTAAATACCAAAGAAATTTCTTTTTAAAAAATGGAAGATTTTACTTTGAATTTAAGGACAGCGAAATTATTTCACAATTTATTAAATAAAATGGTAAATATGGTATAAATATATTTATAATTTTCAAGAAACATGTATGGTTCTAATTCTTTTCTGGATCTCAATGTGCATTATACAAATGTAGTAAAGTAATTTCACAAAATATTGTTATTGAATATTATCCCAACTTAATGGAATTTAAATAAAAACTTACTTTATTGCTACTAATTGATGAAAAAAATTTAAACAACTATGTGAAATATATCACAATTACAAATTTAGATCTCCGAAGCTTAAAATATGTTCAATGTCTATTGCAGTGCAAAAATGAAAGCAAATATTCTGCATTGCACTCTTGCTCCCAGAACAAAAATTTTCAGTCAGTTTTTTTCCCCTCTTCTTTTAAACATGGTTGAAAAAGTTCAAATAAAAGATAGGAGAAATATCAATAAAATCGCAAGCATAAAATAACCAAACGATAAAAAAAACTATATTATTAAATTAATTTTTGAGCCAAAACACCCAAAAGGATTTGCCATCAAATGGAATAAATTTGTAGTAAAATCATTTACATCAATCATCTGTGTTCAGTGTTGGAAAATGAGTTTTATTTTTTCCTAGAATCAGGTTAGCTCAATTTTGGCAGGCATTGTTTTGATGATTAAAATCAGATATGTCAATGAACCTCAGGCAAACAAGCAAATAGGGGGAAGGGGGCTTTTTTTATATTGCATAATTTCAAGAACCCCCAATTAAAAATAAATAATAAAAAATCATACAACACAATATTTATTTTCTTTTATAAAATATCATTGTGCTATAAAACTGGATACATATACCAAGCATATTATTATCAAGAAATGGATTATGTTACAAATTTCATGTTGATGCAAAGATCAGATGATGAAGGTAAAAAATTAAGGGCAAAATTTGAATTTAAAGAATTTATACAGTATTATTTAAAAATAAAATAAAATATACACTCCTAAAACACCTCTTGAATGATTTAGAAAAAGTTCATCTACTTAAAAAAAAAAAAAAGCGACACTTAAGCTTTTGATAATAATAACAAGAAACATTTACAGTTTTACTAGACAGAGTTTAATACATCATACACAATAAACAATTATATATTTTTTCAGAAACATTTTCTTTTTGAAATCCCCCCCTCCTCTCTCAAACAGTATGCTTTACTCCCATTTCAAGAAATATTAAGTTCTGATGTTTATATGAAATTACATAAAAGAATAATAAAAATTATCAAATTATAAATGCTAAAAAAAAGCCTTAAAAATTACACAAAATTAAAAAGTCATTAATTATTATGAGACATAAAGGCATTACAAAGTAATAATATTTTCTTCTTTTAAATCAAATTATTAGGTATATCAAGTTATTTATAGAGCCAGCAAGGAATTATTACGCATTCACAGTAAGCATAAAATACAACTTCAGCATAGCAATGAATTTCAAAATATTCTAATAAAACTCAAAATGAAACTGGTTTTGTTTCAGAGTAGATTTCTTACTTTAGCAATAAAAATGGCAAAAGCAATATTCTTACACATCTGTGATCAGAATAGTGAAGCCACACAAAATCATAGAATTAAAACCATATTCTTTTTTATTTACAATTTAATTCACAGAGGAGGGGGAGGAATGGCAATTATGCTTATTGTCACTTATTATGAAAGCAATTTTAGATTAATTGTAAAATGACATTTTGATAAAATGAACAATTTATTTTAATTGCTAAGATTTTTACATTGAATTATGAAGAATTTTAAGTAAAATAAATGATTCCAATATTATATTGAGCAGTAGATCAAATTCAAATGTAATTAAATTATTAATAAAGTTGGTTCTTAAGAAATATGAGTATGATTGCAAAAGAAAAATGAGAAGATAATTAGTTATAAAGTTTTAAAATAAACAAATATTACTGAATATAGTGATTTAAGAAAACAAAACGAAGAAAACAATAATATCAAAATTAACATTGATTTAAATTATTTCAATTCTTATTAATATGTGAACTTGTTCCAAAAATGTCTCTGGGCTTCTTCTGTATATTCGTTATTGGTTGTAGATTTATATGAATGTTTTTCTTCTGTTAACGTCAGTCCTGGAATAGCAGAAGAATCACGAACTACATTAAAATATGGTAATGCCCTTTTTTCTCTTTGGCTGCATTCTGAATTAAAAAACATTCTTTCTGAAGTGTTTTTGTATGAAGAACTACGTAACTGATGGTAAGGTGACACTATATTACCACTGTATTGTTCAGATGAAATTAAATGATGGGAAGAGACATTTTTAAGATAATCATTTTCCTGTTTCACTGTTTCATAATCCTTAAAAGAATACGTTCTTTCTGGAGTGTTTCCATATGGAGAAATATTTGACTGATTGTAAGGCGATAATATAACATCCCTGTATTGCTCTGATGACATTAAATGATTAGAAGGATTTTCTTGCTGTTTTGTCTCACGATTCTTGTAATGTCCAATGAATTTTTCAAGCCTATTCATAAACTGATTCTTTCCGAGCTGGATATCTGGTGTATTATTATTTTGAAAAGTCCCTTCATATCCCTAAAGATAAAAAAAAAGAGAGATTAATAAATTCGGAACATTTAATTGATTTAAATACAAAGATATAATATAACAAATAAAATTATTTTAATTCAAAATTAGATTATTCATTAAATATATTTCTAGCAGCTCAATATACTTTTAATTCACCACTCATATTCAGATATTAGGTTTAAATTATGTTTTACAAACAAATTAAATGAAAACTAAAAACTCAGATCATGTGAAAACTCACAATATGTTTTTTCTCCCCTTTTCTTTTCCCAATTTAAATAGCAAAAGGTGCAAGAACATAAAACTTATTGAATCTGAAAAACCTGTGACAGATACAAAAGAGATTTTTTAAAGTTTTTATCTTAACTAGTGATTTAATCAAACTAATTTTTAATTTTTCACATTTGAAATATGCAAAGAGAAAATTTCTTAATATTTTGGACTGCAGAACTCTATAATTACTCTTTTCATTTCAGACCTCCAAAAGCCTGAAAAAGTCATATTTCAAATTATATTTGCCGTCAGAATCTCTGTGAACACAATTAATTAGACATACATTGGCCTAAACTGCAAGAATGCAATTTGCAAGAAAATTTCGGTTGAATTTGTCTAAAGGAGATCTGTCTGTCAGTCCTTTGGTGTGCATGAGAATGCAACAAATTAAAAATGCAAAAATAGATGGGAGGAATTTCATCTTATTCATATAACAATAAAAAAAAATCAGTCAAATTCATCAACAGATTCAAAATCTGACACTCTGTATGAGTATATATATATATATATATATACACTGAAGTGACAAAAGTCATGGGATGACTGTTAATATCGTGTCGGTCCTCCTTTTGCCAGGCAAAGTGCAACGACTCGACGTGTCATGGAGTCCACAAGTCGCTGGAAGCCCTCTGCAGGAATATTGAGCCATGCTGTCTGTATAGACGTCCATAATTGTGAAAGTGTGGATGGTGCAGGAGTTTAGGCACGAACGGACCTTTCGATGATGTCCCATAAATGCTCGATGGGATTCATATCGGGCGATCTAGGTGGCCAGATCATGAGCTGAAATTGTCCGGAATGTTCTTCAAACCAATCGCGAACAGTTCTGGCCCGGTGACATGGCGCATTGTCATCCATAAAAATCCCATCGTTGTGTGGGTACGTGAAGTCCATGAATGGCTGCAAGTGATCTGCAAGCAGCTGAACAAAACCATTTCCAGTCAATGATCGGTTCAGTTGCACCAGAGGACCGAGTCCATACCATGTAAAAACGGCCCAACCATTATGCAGCCACCACCAGAATGAACAGTGCCTTGCTGACAGTTTGGGTCCATGGCTTCGTGGGGTCTGCGCCACACTCGAACTCTACCATCAGCTCGTAACAACTGAAATCGTGACTCATCTGACCACGCCACGGTTTTCCACTGGTCTAGGGACCAGTCTATATGCTCACGAGCCCAGGAGAGTCGCTGCTGGCGATGTCGTGCTGTCAATAAAGGCACTCGAGTCGGTCTTCTGCTGTCATAGCCCAAGGAAGATAAATTTCGCCGCACAGTCCTATCGGACACGTCCCACATTGATTCCTGCAGTTACTTGACGAAGTGTTGCGTGTCTATTAACATTGACCATTCTACACAGACGTCGGCGGTCTCGGTCGTTAAGTGCAGGTGGTCGCCCACTGCGCTGTCCATGATGGGATGTGATGCCTGAAATTTCATACTCTCGGCACACTCTTGATACTGTGGATTTCGGAATGTTGAATTCACCAATGATATCCACAATGGAATGACCCATGTGTCTAGCTCCAGCTAACATTCCACGTTCAAAGTCTGTTAATTTCGCCATAAATCACGAAAAACCTGTTCACATGAATAACTTGAACACAAATGAAAGCTATGGAAAACGAACTGCGCATTTATACTTTTTCGCTGCGATAGAACTGCCATCTGTATATTTGCATATTGCTATCCCATGACTTTTGTCACTTCAGTGTATATTATATATATATATATATATATATATATATATATATA
>JAPMOQ010043494.1:144763-156311 GCA_026543055.1 Argiope trifasciata | reverse complement strand
TTATATATATATATATATATATATATATATATATAATGGCAATATAAGAGATAGTCATTTTTGCAAGTTGAAGGCTGAAACATTATTATTTTTTAGAATATTCAGTAATATAAATACATGTGAAAACAGTTAATATTTAAATTATTAAAAAAATTAAGAAGATAAACATGTTTTTCATTCAAATCTGGGAAAATTAATTTCCATTTTTTCCTAGTATGCATATTCAAAATGCGAGGAAATATGAAAATAGCATTCATGTGCTAATCATAATGCAATATGATTTTAAAGAATGAAAAAAATAAGCTAACTTTTAATATGTTGTCTACTTTTAATTAGCAACTTACTTTTAATGCACTATTATTTTTTATAAAATTATTCGAAATAACAGCATATTAAAAGATGGCTTTTATTTACATACAAAATAAGACAATTTATCTTTATTTAATATCTGGTTAAGCAAAACAAAGTTTATTTTTTAAGTGGAGTGGGGAGATACATAACAACTCATTTCTTTAATGGTTAGTCACCCAAAATTAAGAACACATGTGAAATAAGACACCAAACATGTTTGTTATTATAATAAAAATCATTTAATGATGACTTTCAAAAAATTTACAAAATGTTTTTTTAACTTATTTATGTTTGCCAATTTATGTATTCGGGTATCAATTTTTGCAGATTTTTTCAGACATCATTTTCATGGAACTAATCCTTAACAGATAAAGCATGAAATTGTTGTACAGCTTATTATCTTCTCTCAAATCAAGCTGTGCACAACAAAGAACTTCTTCAAAGAACTTGAAGACTTTCTCTAATCCATTCAGCAATCGCAGGGTTGTTTCTTTGGTCCAATTTGCATTAAATATGGATTTTAAACAGCTCATTTTTTAAAAAATCTTTAATCTACTTTGAATAAGCTCACAGTTTCTCAAGTAATAAATAAATCATCCAAGAAACTCAAGTATGGTTGGTTACACACCACCATGCTGCTTTTGCTGATAATTTATTCTATTTTTTCAAGCATGAAGAAGTCATGTGCATGCTCATTAGCTTCCATTCAAGAACCATATAAGAAAAAGAAAACTGTCTCAATTTTTTTTTTTTTTAACATTTTTAAATTCTGTTTTCCTTGTTCTCCCCAAGATATAGCAACTATGATGAATGTTACAAATATATATTTTTTCCCCTTTTTAGGAGTATTTTTAATAAGATTCTTAGTAACAATATTAACATAAATAACTGTCCATACATTTTTTTTTTCCATTTGCACTTTATTTCCTATCAAACATATTGCAATATTTAAACTTACAGGAATATATCACAAACTATCATATTCAAATAAGAAATTTCACTTTAGCTTCACTGTTTTTCCTTCCTTAGATATTTAAGAACGTTTGCTTTGTAGTTCCATGAATTTAGTTGCAGTTTCTGTTGTCTACAACTAAATACAGCCAAATACAGCTGTTTCAGTTCTTGATGAATTTATTTTTTACAAAAACTTATATCCACTTTACATCCCTGTAATCAATGATAACTAACGTTGAGAAAGAATTTTCTATCAAGAAAGATTTTTCTACGAGATGGTAATTAAGAACACTCATTGTAAAAAGAATTATTTATGACAACATTCAAGCAAAGGATGACATAAATAATTTTGAAGTATCAAAATATTATTACTGGAAGGAATTAACAAGTTAAATTTGAAGAGCATAAAGAGAGAGAGAATGAAAGAAAAGAATATAATATTTTTAATATTAAATAACTCATAAGAATGTTTTAATAATGCAAACACTATAATCACAATGATTCTTAATAGGGAGGAAGACAGAACATTAATATAATTAGAAATATAGGTCAGGAAAATGTTGAAGTTTAGTCAGAGAGAATTCTGCTACACGGATTTATTTTCTGATAGCACAAAATTACACTAGAATCTGTTGTTGAAAAAGTTAATAGCAGTCTCCAAATGTTATTAATCTTCCAGGGTTCAATACCAGGTTTGTATAGATCGTAATAGTTCCTCCATACTTTTATTTATTTGAATACAGCATTTTATTTTTCAATTAGTAGCATGATTAGATATCAACGTTCATTCTCTCCATCTTAAGCCCCTTTATCTTACATTAGAATCTGCCATTGTGTAAGATACCAAAGCTGTGCATGTGTTAACACCTAGATGTTTACATCACATGTATTCTATAAGATTGAATGTTCTTCCTTCATATACAAAGTTCCTTTATTTACTGTAATGTCTTCATGTGTGTGTTGCTGTATAAATGAATGCTTATGATGGAATGAATATTTTGCAACATTCATTCCATAAATTTCCGACATAGCACATAACAAGTCAATTAACATAATTAGATTCTCCTCCATCAACCAAATTTTTTGAAAAGTCCCTGACAATGTTGCAACACATTAATTATTATTATTTTTTTAATTTTTACACAGGAAAAAATGTTTGGCATCTTTAATCTTTCACTAATTACATTTTATAAACACAATGTAATTTAGACTTTGCGTTTGATATTATAAAAGAAAAAATATAATAATTTTAAGTTAAAGGGTTTTGAAAAGCTACCTACCCTTTTGAATTAAATATTGCAGTACATTTCTAAGAGAAAATAACTTTCAGATATTCTTTAAGATCCGAAAGGTTCATCTTATGTTAACAAAATTTTCAATTTGTTAATTCAAACCAATATTTTAAAAATATACAATATTCTATGCATGTTTGATTAATCTCATGCTGTGTTTAATTGAAATGAGAAAAATTTACCTTGTCAAGCAAATTAAGAGATTTTGCTTCATCAAATGGCAAGGTTCGTGCCATTTGTCTAGTTGGGTCATGAGTATCAGCCCTTGAAATCCCTCCCAGGCTTTTCTTTTGATCAAGAATTGCTCTAAGATCACTGCCATTATTTCTGTTATCAGTAAAAGGCTGAGAGTAACTAAAAATAAATTTTTTAAAAAGCATTAAATGGTAAATATGAAAAATCTTTTAATGACTAGAGATTTCATTTTTCAACTTGGATTACTTTTTGGAACAAAAGGATAATTTTGTGCATTTGGTAACAAATGATTACATCTCTAACTTTTACAATATAAGAATATATGATATGTGACAGTTGATTTCATATGCATCTGAAAATACATCTACACTAGAAGGACCTCTAACAGTCAATTTAGAAGACACTGCATTATCATCTCGCCTTGAACAGATGTATGAACACATTAAATGTAAATATAACAAAGCTTGAAAAATTTTAAATAAATCACAAAAATTCAAACAAAACATTTATGGATGATTTAGCTTTTAAAAAAGCAAAAATATTAAGAGGGTTTTTTTTTTTTTTGATAGAGCATGTGTTTAGAAAATGTATTTGTATACATTAAAAAATATAAATTATCAAAAAACTTTTTTTATCACGAAATGAAAAAATTTTGCCAACAATGAAAGCATTTTGAAGAATAGTTCAAGTTCAATGGCTTATTTTAAAATTATGATTTAAAAGGTATTATATATTATTATGGCACTTTTTAATTTTTATTTTCAAAACTGCTGTACAGATTAATCTTATTTCTCATTTTAATCATTTAAAAAGTTAATTTTGCATTGCAAAATCAATGCTATTAAAAAAGATGAGTATCCAATAATGAAGTGAATTAAAATCTCCCCAATATAATTGCTGTAACTTTTTAGCAATAAAAAAGGAGAAGCATAAATACTTCATATAGTAAATTAATATCTGCACATCAATCATGATTATTGACAGTAAGATAAAGCCATTGCTTGATATTGTAGAATATTTCTAATGTTTTATGAAGTTTACTATCCATCATTATTATTTGACCTGATTCAATGAATATTGCGAAGATAATGCAAGTGACAAGGACAAAAATTTGATTAAAAATTAATAATAAATTAATAATATTAATAATAAATTAATAATAATATAAAAATTAATAATTAAAAATTAATAGCTACCTGTAATTATCAGCTTGGTCTGATTCTGAGTTAAGAATCCTTTGGTGTGTTGGTGCTCGCTTGCAGAATTTGGAAGTATCAATTTTCTTCCATTCGCTCTCATCACCAATTTTCCTCCATTCATTTTCATAATAATACCTTCTCTGTCTTTTTTCAACAATGGAGTTTTTCTGCCACTCAGGTGTAAAATATTTATCCTCCATTCTATTAAAATATAAATAACTGGTTACAATCATGTAAAAATTAAAAAAAAAAAAAAACTCTCCACAATGACATTAGCATCTGAAGTCATTTTTTATATAATAAAAACTTAATCATTTCGTTTAGTTTGAATCAGTTATACTAATGTGCAGTTTTAAAGTAACACTAGGACTATTTTGGGACAGACCTCATAATTTTGAACCTCATAATCAGATAGCAAGGACGACACCTGAGCTGGCACCCCACCTCATTTCAAGGATATTTGTCCATTCAACTAGAGGTTTGATTTAAATTTCTCATAAACTAATTCTTTTACAATAGCATTATAAAAAATTTTTTCAAGCACTGCCTAGATTTTTAATGCTGAAAGATTTATTTAGATTTTACCAAGAAATTTTTAGAATTCAATCTTGTAAATTTTTTTCAATTATTTTCAAACAACTATATTTTGTGAATTTTTATTTCTTCTGTATAAAAAAATAAAAATGCCCAAATAACTTGCAAATTACAGAAATCCAAACTATTGGAAAGAAACTTTTCGAATTTTGTTCACAAAGGCTTTAAGCATTAATTAAGATATGTGATAATTTATCAAGGTTGCCACTCAAATTCTGGAAAAAAAATTCCCTATATGTATATGCAATATAAGAGAAAATGTGAGAACAGCACTCATATGTTAATTATAATGAATAACGTAGCTTTATAGCTATAATAAGTAGGGAAAAGCAAAATTCTTCAATAAATGTGGATTTAAACACGATGCAGTCTCTAAAACATAAAAATCATTCTAACATAAAAACGTAAAAATCATAATATTTTTGGACATGATTTCAAATATTTTTATAGTATTCTTCACAAATATAAAACATTCCTTTAAACTGCCCCCCCCCCTTTTTTTTTCTTTTCCAATTTCAGTAATTCTACTAGTAATCAAGTAGCTAGAGATCATGATTTCAATATTGGTACTTTTTCTCAAACTTAAATTTCTAACATCATTAAGTTCTATAAAAAATAAATGTATAATATTTTTGCTTCTTCAAATATCCTTTTTTTAAATTTTATTAAAAATTTATAAAATTCCAGTGCACCACAGAGTATCACATGAGACTTACAGAATTAAGTATGCAATACATTACATAAAAAAAGGAAGAAAGCCATGAAGGATTACAGATGTCAAGGATAAATTTACAGAAAATTTCAAAAGCACTTCTGGAGGGAAAAAAAATGATGAAAATCTGGAGGCCGACTTATATTAATGCCCTTGAGAGCCATCTTAGGTTCTGTCTTGGAACATTAAAGAAGCACATGTTCAACATTTTCCTTGCCACCAATATCACAGGTGGAAACGAATTAAATTCATAAAAAAAAACCGTTTTAAGTTACCTTGGCCAGTGAGAAATTGGGTTATTCTGTAATTAAAAATAAAAATGATGGCATGTCTTTTATTAATGGATGGGAAAAAATTTCTTTGTTAAGCTCCCTTTGTTTGAAATGAGATATTTTTGATTCCGAGACTCCACCATGTTTTCTCTCGTAATCTTCCAGTAAAAGGATTTAGGAATGTTATTGGCAATGACAATTTTGCGCTTAGTGAAAGCCTTTGCAAGCCAATCGTCCACTCACTTAAATAAATGCCCATGTGTCCACCAACAAATGCATAAACTATCGAGATATTTTTATCTTCCAGGCTTTAAATTTGCTTTTGATCTTCATGATTATGTTGTTAGAAAGAGAAATACACTTAAGAGAATCCAAGGATGAAAGAGAATTGGTACACATGAGATAGTCTGCGATAACACTATTTTGTTCAGTGATCCATTTGATGGCAACGTTTAAACATAAAAGTTCAGCTATAAAAACTGTGCATTCATCACGAATTTTGAATTGAAAGTCCTAGGATTCAATTCCACTTTTGAAATCAACAAATGCGAAGCCAACTCTGCCATCAGTATAGCAAATAACAGGGAAAACATCCTTGGTTTCGTCATTAAATTAAATATTGATAGCGGTTCTCTCTGAGGGATGAGGGAGAAAAGATAGACAGAATATAATCATAATTAGAGTTGGATGAAGCAGAGAGATTTTCCCAATAGGTAATATTATGAAGAATTACAATATCAATTGGAGGGAATCTAGAAATTACATACACTGACTCCTAACTTATGACACGATATCCGCATATGATTCGCAAAACTATCCTTCTATGTATTCGTCAAATATATTAAGAATTAGTCCTTTTAAGTGCCACATCCCAAACTCTAGAACTATACTTTATGAAGGGTTCGATTCCCTGTACATAAATGAGCGAATGTATATTATACCTTTTTTGGTAATGTTTTTCATTAACTATTTTAAAAAGATGAAAAGATTTTTTTAAAGAAACGGCAGATTAATATCAATAACATAACAGGAGCTAACTTCAGACAGAATCAATTTATTCTGACAAGCATTCGTAATATTATTTAGAATTCAGATCCAGGCAGTTATTATTATTATTATTGAAATCCCTATACTTCTATCTTGTCATATTAACCCACCAAGCGGCAACGCCCGGATATAGACGGAATCTTTTGTCCTTACAAAACGGCACGACCCGTCTTTTGAAGGAAGCAATAAGTTCCTTAAACTTGTCATTGCCCGTATATTTACGAGTTCCTGTTTTTACTTTAGCCCAACCTCAAGTTGTGAGCTAATGAGAAGGGAATGTGAGATAAGGAAAAGTGAAACGTTATCAGTGGACGATACGATTGATGTCTTCTTACTCGCGTACTTAAGCATTTTAAAATTCCGCTGATGTTCTGAGCCGTTGCCTTTGAGATTTTGATAATATATAGTATCCAAAATGAGTTTAAAATATAAGCAATAAAATTGGGCATATGAAAATATATACTTGGGAAGAGCATGTAAACATATTTTTATAAATAATTTGATCCTTAAGATTTTGAAACATTGCAGCGTAAGAAAATAGTTAATCTAAAAAATAAAAAATACATAAAATTAAAATTTGACAGGTTTTTTTTTAAATAGTGCTTTCATTTAAAGATATTATAATAGAGATTGCTTATGCAATTAATTTTTAAAAATAAGACACTAAACTTAGGTACAGAATTTGCTTAACGAATGAGAAATTTTAACTTTCGATTATATATATATATATACACACACAGAGAAAGAGAGAGAGAGAGAGTTTTTAATAATAAGTGTATTTATAAACGGGTGATATTTGTATGGAACCAATATATTAGAATAGGTTTTTTTTTTTAAAAAAAGATTAACATTTATTACATTAAATCGTATATTTTTATAATTTAATAATCTATTTATGAAAATTGAATAATTGTTTAATTCTTTCAACATCGTGGAATTTTCTCACTCCTGGGCGAATTCAAGCAAAAATGTAAGCATTCTTGATAAATATTTTTTCTATGTTTCTCTGATTTTTAATAATAATTTCAAAGTTAATATAAGCGTATTTTTATGGCTCCGGTTTTAGTTGAAATATTAATCTTATTTCACTGTTTAATTTCATACATACATCGCGCGTTTCTGCTAATGTTAAACTGGTTTCTAACGACATTTTTACTTATAAGTTCAGTGCTGAATTTTTAATTTCGCATAATGAATGAATGATTTAAAAACCAGGTCGTAATTGTGCAATATCCCTCTTGGTGATATTCAAAGTATAAAGAAATCAGGAACAATTAAAATTCACAAAAATTACTCCAATATGCTAAAAAGTGTAATACTGAAACGTGACACTTTTGATCACTGGAATAAGAAAAATTCGGAAACACCTACATTTGAAGTAATTCGAACTTCAATTTTTTAAAACCAGCACGCAATTTTGTATGTTTTTGGAAGGAATGTTAACTTGCATATATAGGAGGAATATTAAAAAAATATTTAACTATAAGCATGCATACCTAAAAATGAAGAGAGTAGAATTCATATTCAAGATCTAGCTATTTCTTAATAAAATGCACTGGTTTATTAAGCCTGTAATATATATTGAAAAATAAATATTTGCAAGTCTAATGTTTAAGAAGTCTATTGTTTATGTCTTACATAAAATAGTAAATTTCTTCATATATTTGCACAAAAATTTCTCCGGCATTCTTAAGAAACAAAAAAATAATAATAATAAATTTTTGTAGAGCAGATGCACTTATTCCTCTCAGGTTTGTAACACATCTGAATTCCTGCTCGTTGTGGTAATCTTTACTCAGTAAATATTTTAGATAGGGGACTAGTTTGAAAAATCGGGGGACGTTCAGAAATACTAGAATATTTTTTTATCATTCAGCATTTCTAACAGAGTTTCTTTTATTAAGCTTTTTGTTTCAACATTCATTTTATATAGCATATAATATAAAATTGTAGTAAGGGAGGACATCTGTTCATTTAGCATGACATATTCAGATGCAGTCCGTGTTTCCATCTATATACAACAATTTAGATTGGAATATAACCACATTTTTTCTAAAATTAGATCTCAAAGAACTTAAATCTCAAGAACCTCATAAAGAGTCAAACATTAACAATTTTTTGATGTTAAGGAGCTCAGGTTGGTGGTTGTTTGTTTGGGTTTTTTGGCAGAAGGGCCATCTTTGGCCAAGCTGAGTCATCCATATGGTTGAAAAGTGGTTAAATGATTATTAAAGTTTAAATAAATTAATAGTTGCATGAAAGCAGAATATAATAACTAAAAAACACTGGAAATAGTAGCACATGATTATGCATTTACAATGAAAAAATTTAAGAAGTTAAAGCCTTTGAAGAATTTAAATGTCAGATAAAAATTTAATAGCATACAAAAATTTAAAAATGTTTGAATGGTGGTTCTCTCCCAATAACTCAGAGAGAGTCAAAGATGATGAGTGAAAAAATTAGTTACGAACTAAGAAAAATTTTCTTATAAATAAAGTTTTAACAATGAAAGGATCAGCATATGGGTAATAAAAAAACGCTAAATAATGCTCGATTTTTAATTAAATGTTAAATTAATTATTATGTGTTATTTTGAAACCAAATTGGATATATTGGCTTGTCCCCCCTCCCCCACTGGTAAATCTCTATCACCACCTCTAGAACATGGCTTTCTTTCCTTCCCAAATGTACATATTCTCCAAACGAGCAAGAATCTTCTAAGATTCTATATGTCAGGTCATGATAAAAACATTTACAAGAGCAACACAATAAAATGAAGGTTAAGATGTTAAAAACTAAATTAAGAAAGTATAATTAATTATATTAATAAATTAATGAGATACATCATTTATAAATAGTTTAATATGTTTCTTGCCCTTCACTCAGAAGAAAATAAGGTTTTATCTAATAATGCTATTAACATCCAAATATCTACGTCATACTTTAAATGTACATAGACACATATCAGAAGACTGGAATCTTCAGAAATTTCATTGAAGCCTTCATTCTTCAATAAAGGATAAACAAAAAATACTCTCTTTAGTCACTTTTGCATTTCAAAAAGGAAGAATCTCTCTCTCTCTCTCTCTGTATGTATATATATATATATATATATATATATAATTGTTAATTCTCAGCCTGACCTCTAAAGGCCTTATCAGACGGCGAAATATCGTCCACACTTTTCGTCAGCGAAAGACAACGAAAGTGACGTCACTATCAAAGTTTCCGTCACTATAGTCGGCATTTTCAAGCTGTTAAAAAAGTTGACAATGACAAAAAACTTGCTTGACCGGTTCTTCAGGGTAGAAACAAAAAATTGCTGACAAAAAATGCAGACGACATTTTGCCGTGTGATAATGCCTTAATAAACAGTGTCTTCAAAAAAGTAAGCGATGGAAAAGAAATAAATGAGATAGTTTTCAAAAATAATTCCATGATAAATCATTCCACATTATTATTATTATTATTATTATTATTATTATATATATACACTGATGGGAAAAAAATCCCAACACTAGGAAGGAGCTGTGCTAGATAAACGAAATTTGGTAGGCGTGTTTATACATCTGAAAGATGACGTCGATTCAAATTTCGAGTTACGCGCGTAAGTGTGGCGCTAGTAGCGACACTATGAACATGCAAATGAGGTTTGCTTTAAATAAGCGCTGTAAGGTTCGTGATCGTTATTTACTGTTGAGACTTGACGTAGTGGGTTAATGTTAGTCAAGGATGCCTCTAAGAAGACGAAGAAGCCATTATCAACAGCTCACTGAGTTTGAACGAGGTCGTGTTGTAGGGCTACGAGAAGGTGGGTTTTCTTTCCGCGATATTGCTGAAAGACTTGGCAGGAATGTATCCACTGTGCATGAGTATTGGCGGCAGTGGTCAAGGGAAGGTACTGCCGCAAGAAGACGGACAGGAGGTACCGGGCGGCCACGTGGTACTACTGAGAGGGAAGACCGTCGTATTCGGCGTATGGCTGTGGGTAATCGTACTGCGTCTGCAGCTGAAATTCGAGCTGCAGTTGGCACCACAGTGACACAATGAACTGTTACAAATCGGTTACTTCAAGGACAGCTCCGAGCCAGACGTCCTGTACAGTGCATTCCACTGACTCCAAACCACTGCCGTTTGCGACGTGAGTGGTGTCAAGCTAGAGCTCATTGGAGGACGGAGTGGAGATCTGTTGTGTTTTCTGATGCCTTGGTTCTGCCTTGGTCGCAGTGATAGACGTTTGTTGGTTAGAAGGAGGCCAGGTGAACGTCTGCTAGTGACCTGTCTGCGGCCTAGACACGCAGGGCCTACTCCTGGAGTTATGGTTTGGGAAGCAATTTCGTATGACAGCAGGAGCACTCTCGTGGTTATCCCACGCACCCTGACTGCAAATTTGTACGTCAGTCTAGTGATACAACCTGTTGTGCTGCCATTCATGAATAGCATTCAAGGGGGTGTTTTCCAACAGGATAACGCTCGCCCTCACACCGCTGTTGTAACCCAACATGCTCTACAGTGTCGACATGTTGCCTTGGCCTGCTAGATCACCAGATCTTTCTCCAATCGAGCACGTATGGGACATCATTGGACGACAACTCCAGCGTCATCCACAACCAGCATTAACCGTCCCTGCATTGACAGCCCAACTGCAACAGGCATGGAACTCCATCCCACAAATTGATATCCGACACCTGTACGACACAATGCATGCACGTTTGCATGCTTGCATTCAAAATTCTGGCGGTTACACCGGTTAATAATGTACCAACATTTCACATTTGAACTGGCTCTTCTCGCCAATGTCTCTCCCTATGATCTTGAAACTTTAATCAATTAAAAATGTTATCTAGACAAATGTATTCCTAAAATTTCATTACTGTACAATAATTTTTTTCTTGGTGTTGGGATTTTTTTTCCATCAGTGTGTGTGTGTAT
>JAPMOQ010043494.1:114177-143662 GCA_026543055.1 Argiope trifasciata | reverse complement strand
TCTGGAGAACTTTTGGGAACGAGAATATCTGGAGATTTCTGGAGGAGGAGAATGTCTGAAGATTTCTGGAGGAGGAGAATGTCTGGAGATTTCTGGAGGAGGAGAATGTCTGGAGATTTCTGGGGGAGGAGAATGCCTGGAGATCTTCGTGGGAGGAGAATGTCTGAATATCTTTGGGGGAGGAGAATATCTGGTCATCTCTGGGGAAGGTGAATGTCTGGAGATTTTAGGGGAAGGAGAGGGTTTGGAGATTTTGGTGGGAGGAATGTGTTTGGGGATTTTAGGGGGAGGAGAGGAACTGGATTTTTCAGGACACTTAACAAATTTTGAATCAACTTTTATTTCTTCATTGTTGTCTTTTTTAATGCCTGGATTAGCAAATCCTAAATAAAAGAATATATATATATATATATAATTTAAAAAAATACAAACAGTTTAAAAAACATACAACTATTACATCTCCAAATAAATTAACTTCTTGTAAATAAAGCTACTTCATGAAAAAAATAAATAAAATAAAATAACCTCATACATAACTTATTATCATAGGAAATTTTGAGCAGTGTACGTGAATGATAATAATAAATACCAGAAAGAAAAGGATGATGCAGTCAGAAAGAAAAAACACAGAACACATAATCAATCTCAGAAACACAGTAAAAATTGCTTAAGTGGTGAAATATCAGTAATTATCTTATAAATGAAATTAAAAACTTCTGAACATTTCCATCCAACTCAATGAATGAAAATATTCAAAAGTTTATTGAAAAAATAAACATGACATGCTCCTAACATTAATATATAGTAAAGTAATAAACGCAGAAATTCTTTCGAAACTAGAACTTACATAGGAATACATAAAACTATAGGCACACAACATACTTTTAGATTTTTTTAACAATTTTTTTCTTAGTCTTGGATAATCATCTTCAAGTCATCTAACAAGAAGTGACCAACTTCATTTCAGTAATTTAATTTTAGTTCATAATTCCAGGTTATGCAAAATAATTTATAATTTTTGGGAAAGGCGGGTGAATTAAAATTCTTCAGAATGACCTAATTTAGTTTTATTTCCCATACTGATAATATAGTATGCTTTTAAAAGATTGTAAAAGTTTTAAATTAAAATCCATACAATATACAAAAAAAAAATTGTGTTCTGAAAACCAAATAAGTTATAAAACGTCATTTTCCCATATTAGGTTATAAAAAAAAATCCTATTTTTGCGTTTCCCCACTTTTTGCAATATATTTAACAATATTTATAGCACTAGATGAAATATGTCCATCTAGAAGAGTCTTCAGTTTGCCAATCACATCACAAAACTTTTTATTACAGAATTACTCAAGAAAGACTTAGCACAAAATCATATGCATATTAGTAGAGTGCTTAAGAATACAATTGTTACGGATTTCCTATCCCAATCCATCGGGTTCGTTTCCTTGTATAGTGGGGCGTATGGTGTAGAAGATAAACACATACAAAGATCAGTCCTTTAGTAGACGACACAACACAGACGACGGATGAAGATAGGACAGGATGAAGACAGGATAGTACAAAGACAACAAATTTTCACTGCACAACTCTGTACAGAAGATAATTATATACAGTCTATACGAACGCACAGGACAGCACACCGCAGTACTTTACTACAGACAGTAGCCCAGAATAACTACAGTAGTCCAGATGCAGAAATTAAGTAGTGACAACATCCACAGATCACAAAGCGACCAGACAGGATTCAGCAGGAGAGGGAATCTTTAAGGGATTCTGTCTACGCTCACGTAGGTCTCTCCCGAACAGGCTGAAACAATTCCACTGTATCTTCTTGCTTTCGCTGCCAACTCACTACTTCACAGAACGGGACTACTCCTCAGTTCAGAACTGCTCCGTTCCAAACGACGACACACGACACAGGCTTCGTAAGAATACGGCACACAGCAATTCAGCATTCTTTCATTGCTTCAGTATTCTCCCGGCGACTCCCCTCTCAGAACTCCTTTTCAAGACCTCTCAATTCAGGTCTACTCAGTCGATCACACAGTCAGGATCGACACACACAACATGTTTCAACAGAAGACACGTCGACTGCATACAGCGATCCAGCACTCCGCCGTAACTCCGGTACTCTCTCGGCGGCTCGTCCGTTCAAATCCTCTTTGTTCAGGTCTTTTCAAGTCCATCACATACCAGACCTCTCAGAATCCAGCTTCAGTTGGCTCCTTATAAAGCAGCAAGAGGCGAGGCTAAAACCTTCTGGACCAATCAGGAGCATTCTGGATGCATCTCGGCTTCTAGTGGATGGATCGGAAAAATGCGTGATGTTTCGGGTATTATCCTTTTTCGCCAAGTACGTCACCAAGCTCTAGGATCTCTGATGTGATATCCGGGCACCGTTCGATACAGATGACGGTAAATCTGCCTTCCTTGCGATGATATTATTAGCGTAGGAAAGCAAAATTACACGTTCGTAACAAAATAATTAGTTTCAGTTTAGTGGGGTCTTCGATATTCATACCCAAGCAGCAAGAGTAAACGCCGAATGATTGGCCAATCGTCGAAACAGTCGACTATAATACGCCTTTGCATTGGCTCGACATCGGATTCTGACCATATTTTTTTTTCTATCGCCTCTAAAAGTCAATTTTTTATCGTTTGAGCTCCCAAGACGATTTTGTGAAAACGACCAGTTCAAAGTAATCGTCCTACAATCGCCTCGATGTCTGAAAAATCACCCTTTCTAGGCGGAGTATGCGAATATAATTTACTAATTTCATATGAATCATCAGACATGTGTATTCGATTTTGTAATTCAACTAGCAATGCGTGCTATGATTTCAAGAAATTTGGAAGTGTAAATTATTTATTATATATTTAGTACACTATTTAGTACACTATTAGTAAGTAGTACACTATTTATTCTAAATCATGAATAAAAAAAGATTTGTTAAAGCCACCTGAACTTGTTGATTACCTGAAAATGGAGTTGCATGTGATGTTATTAGTGTTAAGTGTAAGCGAACATTAGCCTAATAAATATTGAAGTTAACGATCCACAGTTAAACTGTCTATTTCATTAAGTGCTGAAATTTTACTTTGTTAACTGAACTATCATCATTCCTTTTCTTGTTCATATTTTTTAAGTAATTTTTTGTCAGCTTGTTTTATTTGCATGCCTGTAGATATTTTTCCATTTCATTTACAATTCCTTTTTTTTTTTTTTTTTTTTTTTTTTTTCACAGCAATTTTTAATGAAAGAAGTTTATGAAAATATTAACTTACGTTCTTATGTTTTGATTTTGCATGGTGTATTTTTTTATTTTAACACGAGACTAAAAGAAGGACAGAAGAATATATTTATTGCAAATTCCAAACATTCTATATATAAACTTGCAATTATGTAGTTCTAATTGAATATTCTTATATGAATAGCATACACTTTCGTAAAATAACGACATAAATTTTACACCCATTAGTTCGAGTTATTTTTATTTTTCTCTATTATGCTAAACATTGTTATAAAATTTCCCTACACTGTTCCTTTATTGTTGTCACTCGGAACACCGCTATCGTTTCGTAATCAAGAAACTTAAAACTGATCTAACGATCCGTATGTTATAAAGAAAGCGTATAAAAATCCCATACTTAAAATAAAATTCAGCATATTCAACTTAAATCAAAACCAGGTTGACAGATTCCAAGTTGGAATAAAATGCAAAAGAAACAGGAAATACAAAATTTATTGGGAGTGGCAACATCCTCCCACCTTTTGTATTGCGGTATATTTGCCTAAAGTAATACAAAATGAAAACAAGAAATATACGTAATACAATGAAATGATAATATGCAATACATGGAAAATACAACTTAACCAATAATAGGTAATGACTTAAAGTCATAAATTTAATTGACAAATCTAATCGTTAAACTGAAACAATTCGTCGTCCAAACCGCGGTTTTTCCAGTCTGTAATTGTTTTATAGGAAGTATCTCAGATTGACAAGTTGGCTCGTTTGAGGCATCTTCACCATTTTCGAACATATCAGAACTTATAGCCAAAGGGAAAATTAGTTGAATTGGACGAATAATTTCTCCATTGGCCACACACAGTTTGCCTACTCATTCGATGTTGTCCTTGCCTTGAAATATTTCGATAACATGTCCCAAAAGTAAGCTTAGACGTTTTGTATTGTCTGAGTCAATGAGAACAATATCTCTAGGAGACAGGTTCTGTAGTTTAGAGGATAACTGTGGATTCTAAATAAGTTCTGTTAAATAATTCTTTTGTAATCATTGACGTAAATAATAACATAAACTCTGGAGATAACGAATGTTTAAACACATTCCTTAAGGAATTGTTAAGGAATGTGTTTCCGTAGATGTTTAGCGTCTACGTTGTCCAAATCTACAGTTTCATTCCCTTTTATATCTAGGATTAAGTATGAAAGTTTGATAACCCTCAATTCATTTGGATCATCATAAATGTACAAGGTGGCCAGAAATAAAACACCCCTACTCTGACCTCCATGGATATCGAACTACTCAGTGTAAAGGCTCAAAATTTTGTACACATACTATTCAAAATATGGGGAAACGGATTTCACGAAAAAAAAATTAGTTCCTGAAATCACCGATAGGTGGCGCTGCACAACTGGAACTATGATCAAAAGACACAAATAATAATAAAAATTAAAATGTTTATGCGGAATGGAATGCTTCCATGCTTCCTTTTTAATTTTTCTGCCCCTTATGGAAAATAAAAATAGTAAAGAAGCTAGAACTCCCGTTGTAACTGCAATTTCATACTGTAACCAGAAAAATTTGCATAAAGCATGGTTAGAAGCCATGTTCTGGGTATAAAAAAAGTTAAAAGGTGGGGAATGTCATTCTTATTAGTGATGGCTGTCACGCTGCCAGAACGCGCTTTGCTTGTGAAGTTGTTTTACGAGAATAAAGGAAATGCTCCAGCAGCACTTCGAGAGTTTCGCCGACTTAAGGATTTGCGTAAGGGACCATTGCTTCCACAAGCTCTCAGGAGAATGATCGCTCGATTCGAGGAAACTGGACATCTTGGAGTTCAGCCTGGTCGAGGACGCAAACCGGTTCGTTCAGATGTCGTTGAAGATGTTGCCACCGGTATTGTTGAACAGTCAATGGATAATGTTTTAGGCTGCAGTAGTGCACGTGCAGTGTCACGACACTTGGGTGTTCCCTATAGCACAGTGTGGAACGTACTCAGAAAAATGGTGCATTGTTTCCCGTACAAAATCCGCCCTAATCAACAATTGCTGGCCACAGACAGGGAGATGCGACTGACCTTTGCATTGACATTTCTTGCTAGTGTTGAAGTGGATGCATCGTGGCCGTGGCAGATTCTGTGGAGCGATGAGGCCCATTTCCACCTCAGTGGAACAGTGAACACCCATAACTGTCGCATATGGGACACGACAAACCCCCGTACCTTCCAAGAGATTCCACTCCACTCACCGAAAGTTACAGTCTGGTGTGGATTCACAGCCACATTCATCCTTGGACCGTTCTTTTTCGAAGAGGTTACTTCCAATGGCCTTGAGACATGTACCGTGACGGCCAACAGGTACAAAAGGATGCTCGAAACATTTGTTGTACCCCATTTGCAGCAGCGCCAATGCCTTGACACCATTACTTTTATGCAAGATGGAGCACCTCCACACATTGGACTCCCTGTGCAACAGTTTCTTCGCCAACATTTCACCACTGACAGAATAATCAGTCGCGCGTTTCCGACAACTTGGCCATCTCGTTCACCGGATCTTAATCCGTGTGATTTTTGGCTTTGGGGACACTTAAAAAACCTTGTTTATCGAGAACGTCTGATAACCTTGGCAGATTTGAAATAGAGTATCAGTCTGCATGTGAGAAGCATCTCAGATGACCAGTTACGATCCGCAGTTGAACAAGCTGTCCACAGACTTCACATTTTACATCTTCAGGAAGGGAACCATATTGAGCAGCATTCCCTGCATCGATAACGTCCTTGTTTCATGTATGCTTGGTACTTTCAAATAAAATGTGTTTAAAACGTGTTTTTGTGTCTTTTCAGCATACGTCCAGTGGTACAGCGCCACCTATCGGTGATTTCTGGAACTAAATTTTTTTTTCATGAAATCCGTTTCCCCATTTTTTGAATAGTATGTCCACAAATTTTCAAGCCTTTACACTGAGTAGTTCGATATCCAGGGAGGTCAGAGTAGGGGTGTTTTATTTCTGGCCACCCGGTATATGAGTGAACGTCCATTAACTATGCTTTCATACTCACATAGCAATGTAATCATCTCTTCGTAAATGACACAAGCACAACCTAAGACTTTTCTTAAAAGCTGTTTAATGGTGGGAATCTTTCTTTCCCACCAACCTCTATATCATGACACGATTAAGGAATTGAAATGCCATTTAATCTTTTGAATGGCACATTTAGCTATTTATTTCTTGCCAATTGAAAGTATTCAGGGTTCTTGAAGTTCCAAAGAAGTTGGTCTCATTATCTGTATACATAATAGAACTCCGCCCTCTTCTAGCAAAAAAATCACCTCGTAGCTTGCATAAAGGTTTCAGTCGACAAGGATGTCATTAATTCTAAATGAATAGCACGATAAGAATGCAGATGGGAAAAGCACTATCCAAGCTTTCTGATCTTCTTTCAAATTGCTAGGACATGCTAGATCAGCTCCAGTTCCTTCAAATGCAGAAACACAATTGATTCTATCAACAGAAAGCAGAGTTAAACTGACTGGAAGTACGGGCTTTGATGAATGCATCTTGCATGTTACACACTTTTGAACAACTTCTCTAATAATTCTCCTGTCCCAAGGTATCCAAAATCGTTCACGTAGATGAGACAAGATAGTTTGTACACCAGAATGGTGAAGTGTCTTCTGAGCATGATCTATCATTCTTCTGACTATTGGATGGTCTGGTAAAACTATGGATCGTACAAATGCTTCCGGGTCTTGCCTAAGGATAAGCCTTGAATGTATTCTCTGTATTTTATTTTCTTCGTAAAACTGTATTGTCTGGCAGTACTTCACCCTCATTTCCATTGACTATTCTGATTGTATTATTCTTATCAGAGTTTCCTCGGCACGTTGAATTTCTTCATATGACAGCTCTATAGTCAATTTTGAAGAATTCACTCTGCTATTCGGACAAATTCTTAATACTCAAGCTACCAAGTGGATAATCCTTG
Organism: Argiope trifasciata; assembly: GCA_026543055.1. Classification (NCBI taxonomy): domain Eukaryota; kingdom Metazoa; phylum Arthropoda; class Arachnida; order Araneae; family Araneidae; genus Argiope; species Argiope trifasciata. The sequence continues at coordinate 136,436 of JAPMOQ010043494.1, read as the reverse complement.
GATAACTGGAAAAGTATAAAAATCTGTTTCCAAATGACTTTTTGGTTTCGATATTTAAGTTCACAACCACGGACTTACGTCTTAAAAGCATCGCTTTTTCAGGGAGGATTATTTTAGTATTCTCAAATATACTCAGCTCAAATGTCTGGACGTTCGTAAAGCCATTTTGGTTCCTCCCACCATTGACAACGTAAAAGTTCAGACCAGTCACAAGAGCGGGAAGGTAGATCTGCGGGATTGATATGCCCAGGAACAAATATCTGATCTTCTACATTTATTAGTTCTCGTATTTCTTTAATTCTATTACCAACAAATGTATTCCAGAGCTCTGTGTTAGTAATCCATTCCAAAACTATCATAGAATCTGCCCAAAAATATGTCTTCAATAGCAAATTTAAAGTGTCTAGTATAACAGAAGCAATTCTAGCTCCAATGGACACTCCTAAAAGTTCTAGTTGTCGAATTGTTAGTCTTTGGAAAGGAGCTACTCTAGCCTTTGTTAAAACAAATGAGACTTTCACATCTTCTTCTTCACACTGTAGAAAAACGCAACAGACATACCCATGAGCTGAAGCATCTGTAAATATGTGTAAGGCGGCCATCTCAATAGTTCCATTCAATATCATACGAGAAATTCTACAATCATCTACAAGATCTAGGCGCATTGTCCATCGCTGATAACGTAATTGCATGTCGGCTGGTAGTTCTTCATCCTAAACCAACTTATTACCACAAGCTTCTTGCAATATCAATTTTGGTAGTAGCGTTGCAGGTGATGTTAAACCCAATGGATCGTATATACTATAAACAATAGAGAGTATTTTTTCTTTGGTAACAGTTTCATTCCTTATCAATTTTGGAATTAAGACAATAAAACTCTTCGTTCTTTATATCCCACCTAAGGCCAAGTACATTTTGACTTTCTTTATTTCGAATACCACTGTGAGCCCATCATCTTAATCAAAACGAAGTAGCATCCATTATCTCCATTGTTTGGATCTTAAACTTTTCTAAATTTTCAATGCTGGCTGTTAGATTTCTAAATAGAATCCTTTCTTAAGTTTTTCCACAATCGGTTGAAGAAATTCAGTTTGAAATTCTGCCGAATTAAAATGGCGACATACACTAGCATTCAAGAGAAATGGGCTTGAAGTCACTCCAAAGACGACTCTGCAGTGTCTTAAAAAAAACCTAATTTCGATTGCTCTTTAGTATTATACAGTAGAAGCTCCTTATTCGCGCTTCCTTCATTCGCGTTTTCACTATTCGGGGATTTAAAATATGCGACCCAATTCCTATATTCGCGACTAAAAATTTCTTTATTCGCGGATCTAATAAGTACATACATAATAATAAAAGGACTCCAATAGGTATCCAACCCAATATTATTTGTAAATGCTGTCAAATGGACTAATAAAAAAAGTAAAATAATCTTATTACAGCTTTGCCTAAAATATGTGGTTAAATGATATCGCCGAGGTCTTTGACATAAGCCGCCTTCGCCGCGATCGGTGTTTTTGAGAATGTAACAAAATTCACAGCCCATTGAAGAAGAGGCTTCAACAAGCACTGGAAATGTGACATTTAATTTGAAAAAATCTTAGTGAAGGTTTAAGAATGGCAAATGAGCTTTGTGATTTCTTTATGAACATTGATCCGTCTATGGAGCGAAATCTTATTTTTAAGAGGCAAATTGCTAGTGCGACTGCTGTCTGAATTGAAGGAGCTTTTAAAAACTGCCAAGCAAGAGAAAATTACAAAATTCTTCAAACCCTTGCCTAAGCCTTAAGATAATTAATCAAAATGTTCAAAAACTTCAGTTAAATTTATATATATATATATATATTGTCACCTCGGAACGTATCCCCTATAATACGTGTAGAATGTAGTATACCCCAAGAATTTCCTTAAATCTGACATTCAACTGTAAAAAAGCTTGCATAATATCTGCTATCACGCCTATGGCACCAGTTCGAAACCTTAACAGAAGTGGAGAAATCTGCACTTAAAGACTATATCCAACACTTAAGCATTCATTTAGAGAAGTGTATAAAGGTCGTTTAAAAGAGGCATCAAAAACGGATCGTACTTTTAAGGCCTTATCACACGGCAAAATATCTTCGGCACTTTCCGTCAGCAAACGACAGCGAAAGTGACGTCACTTGAAGTTTTACATGATTGGTTGAATTTCGTTTGCGGAAATATTTCCGACGATATTTTCAAACTGGTTAGAAAAAGTTGTCAATTATGAAACATGCTTGACCGGTTTTTGAAGGTAGAAACGAAAAAGTGCCGACGAAATTTTACCGTGTGAAAAGGCCTTTAGTTGTAGCACTCGAAGATTTGAGAATGGGTATGTGAGGAAAATAATGACCTAGCTTCGAAATTTCATTATCTGGTATTGCTACTAATATGCCTTCCCTTTCCCATTGTCAAGACATCATCGTAGATCTCGTAGATATTTTCTTTTAGTAAGCGTTTTGTTACTACACGTAATCTAGATTCAGCAATATCGTGTTTATCATAAACAGGTGGATGCCCAGACAAACCAGGTAAATATATATAGTATCTCCCATCTTCACGTATCTTTAAGGTTTCCCGAAAATAGGTCATAATCGTCATTTTATTTTTTTTTTCTAGTTGGATCTTCGATATACAAAACTTCTAAATCTCAACTCTTTGATAACTAGATGTTTAGTAAGGTTAACGTGACCATGTAAGTTATATGCCTTTCATTCCTTAGTCCCAAAATTGTCCAACCAAATAAAGTCTCTACGGCTGACACTCCAGATATAAATATCCCTTATCTTTGCAGTCAAAATGCTTCCTAATACATCAGCTATTAAAAGAACTCTTAAAGGTGGCGTATCCTTTCCAACACCTGTCAGTTTAATACCTCGAGAAGCCAGTTCAAACAGTAAATTTTTATCACGTATTTTAGGTAATGTAGAGCAAATTTTCGGTTGATCAAGATGAGATACAGAAATAGAATATTTACGAATATTTAGAATATTTATCAAAACTTTCAACAGTTACTGTAAATCTACCGTGCTCTGTTACAGGAGAAATGCCACCTCCAAACAGTCTTTGAGATAACACTTTTAAGAGGAAGAAAGATTCAACTCTGTAATTAAACTCTTCTCAATATATGAACGATGAGATCCACCATCCATTAATGCTCTGACACAAATTTCTTTACCCTTGTGCCGAAGTCAGACATTTAATGTTTTAAGGTATATTTCACGCTCTGAGAAAGGATTCATTACCAAAACTTTTGTTGAATGTTGCTCTTTATCTGGTGCTTTGCTCTTTGATCAACATAATTTGATTTACATAATTATCAACTTTCTGTAAATCGGGACAAAGCAACGCATACTGCCTCCTTTTACAAATCAATCATGCCACTGTGGCATTTTTTGGTCATATGACCAGGTTTGAGACAAACTAGGCAGCATCTTTTACTCATTACTTGTAATTTTCTGTCCTCATAATTCAGATTCGAATTTTTCTAACAATCCTGACTAAAAAGAGAACGGTCACAAAAAACACAACTTTTCCTGAGGTATTATTTGCAATCAATGTAGCAGCCGTAGGTTAATCTATCTGAACTGATTTATAAGAATCATTTCGTTTTACCCTACTTGCAAATGAAGATTCTACTAAAACACGATATTCTTCGCTTTCTATTTCATGACATAAGAAGGACATCAGATTTTCCCAAACCTTCTCTTTTGTGAGAACAGGATCTTCTTCTTTGACTTCTCTATTGATTCTATATCTATCCCTAGCCTTCAGGATCTCTACTGGAAGACATTATTCCACAACACGATACAACATCGCTGCATAAGTAGAAGTTGTCAAACCTAATATTTTTAAAGCTCTTAAATATGAACCAAGTTTATCAAATAAATCAGTTAGCTTGATGTTTGATTTGTTGTTTACTAATGTGAAAAGATCCCGCATATAAACTTCTATTAATAAATCTTTTCTACCGAAAAGGGATTTTTAAATGGTCAGTAACTTTTGAATCTTTGGATGGTGGGTAGCTTTCAACAATATCACATACTTTTGTTTTTGGCTTTAGTGGTGATAACAAATGTTGAAACTTGTCTTCTTCCCTTATACTGTCATCTTCAAGAATGATGGAAAACTGTCCCCAAAAAGCAACCCACGATCTGGGAATAAGATCATATTCTTTCAAACGTAATTTAGGTAGTTTCAAATTATTAGGTAATTTTAATTTTACTCCATCAAGCTTTGAAGAATCTTTTAAGACAGAACTAGAATCTTTATTTAATAGCGTTTCTACTTTTGATTTAAATTTAGAACAATTATCTCTATAATCCTCTGCCACTTCAAAATTAACTTTATATTCAGCAATAGTATTTTCTAAAAGTAATGAGGAAATTTCATTCATTCATATTCCATTTCTATAGAATACAACATGAGAAAACTAATGTGCAAGTTCTTATTCCTGAAGTGGACAAGGGAGCAAAACGATTTGCACAATACATTGACAGTTATAATGTATGTGATAGAGTATGGTTCTATTAAATTGGAATTTCAAAAGCAATGTAAAACAATTATATGTGCTATCTCAATTCACTTTGTGCCTTAAAAGCTTACTTAGAATTGAAAATATTTCAGACTATGAAATTCCTCTCCAATCAGCTGCAATTGCTCAGCGCAGTGAAAGCAACATGGATTTATAAAATGTATATGTTCAATATGTATGCCAAAATATGAAATATCTTTGAATGAAGAATGTAATGAAATGCATTTCCAGACGTCATTCAAACCTGTAACATTATAACAAGTAGGTTAATTTCATTATTTTTTTTTTATTTATTGAAAACATTTTCTCTTTATAAGAAATATATAAATTTCGTTTTGCACAACTTTTATTTTTCTTTATATATACTTTTGAATAAATTTTTTAATGGAACCCTCATTGTTTTTTTTTTTTTTCAGAATAACAATTCAAGTGATTTTAATTTCTAACTAGGCTTAGTTAATTTTCTTTTTCATTCTGCCTTTTTTTTTATTTACGATTTCAAATGAAAGAATTTTAAAAAGTATTAAATAACATTCTTATATTTTGGTATAGCAATAACATTCAAGTAATTATTTTTATTTTGACACATGAGGCTAAACAAACCTTAGCAGAATACATTTCTTAAGAAACTCAAAAAAAAATTAACATGCAAGCATTTTGAATGCATTTATGTAAGCGTTTTGAATACTCTTATATGAATTTCAATTATTTCACATTTCATAAAGTAGAGACATAAATTTTACTCCCATTAATTTGAGTTACTTTTCTTTTTCTTTATTAGCTAAACATAGCTTTAAAATTTACCTACAGAATCTAATATCAGATGAAAACATTATCATGCTTATAGTTGTATAAGACTTTTGTTTCTAAAACTTAACGTACTATAAGACTTTTTCTTGCAAATTACATAATCTAAAATTATTGTTAATCTCCAGTTGTCAACAAACATTTTATTTATACTTTTAAAAGAAGTAGAAGCTCAATCTTTATTATCATTGTTTTCTAAATTCATCACATCTGATCAAAAAGGAAAAACTAACCTAAAGAAATGTTTATGTATAATTCTTTGTAAGTAGCAGATAATTCAGTTATACATATATATTTATATAAATGTGTGTGGATTTGAGAAATTTCAAATTTTTCAAGTATTTCAAAGAAAATTTAAATAAATTTTGTTTATACATGGCTTTGTGACAATATAATTTATTCTTGGAGGTCACGAGCAGTTTCAGGATGCTGCAAGTCGTCTTTACAGAAAAATCAATCAAAAATTTGCAGCAATTATTTTCTTTGTATTTGTCAAACATTGTTAAATGAAAGTCTTTATAAATAAATATTTTTGTATAGTTGTTTTTCTTATCTTCAAAAAATAAAGAAGGAGAAATGATTTTTTTTTTTTTTTTGAAAATATTTGTCTAAAGAAATTCTTTATCATTTAAAGAAGCGTTACATTTTTGGTATGGAATTTTTGTGAAATATTCAGTTAATCATAGATCAAATTTGGTTCTTGTCCCATTAAATAAAACCAAAATTATCACAGATCAAGGAAATATTAGAAATTTGAAGCAAATTATTAACTAGTGCTTGTAAAACGTTGTCTATTGGACTTTAGCTAATACTAACATTTATAATGAGATACAAAATTTATTGACATCAAGTAGCTTTGTAAGTTAATAGTAAATTTTAAAAAATGAATTTTTGCGTGTATGTCCCTTATGCCTTTTGAAACCATTCGTCTGATTGCGACGAAACTCAGTCAGCTTACTGCTTACACCAACGGGATGATTATAGGCATAATACTATTATCTAAAAAATTTTTAAAAGATCGAACCTCAACCATATTTTAGATCATTGTATTACACCTACGGGATGGTTATAGGCATAATACAATTATCCAAATTTTTTTTTGAAAAATGGACCTCAACCATATTTTAGATAATTGTATTACACCAATGGGATAGTTATAGGCATAATACAATTATCTAAAAAAATTTTAAAAACTTGGACCTGAACCGCATCTGTTTACCAAGAATTAATCTCTAAATAAATCCCTGAAGAGACAATAAATTCTGTAGAAATACTAAACCCAAGTTAAAGGTTAATGCTTTGTAGCTATATCAAGCAAATGTCATGCAAATAATTCTCAAAGGTAATAACTTTATTAAGATTATGTGAGAAAGTTTTGGGGAAGCCAACCCTGGGGGTTTTAAATTTTAATTAAATTTTAGAGTTTTTTGCAGAAACTACCAAAAGTATTGTAGTACAAATAATTTTGCATGATCTTATTAATTCTCAAACATTATCTTTACAACTACAATAAAGATTTTAAGGTATAAATATATTTTCTATGTTAAATCAATTTTTAAATTAAGTAATTTAATCACATTTACTAAAATTAAATTTGAGAATTCTGAATGAATATTAAACAAAGAGATACAATAAATAATTCCTTTTATTACAGTTCTAAAGAACACCAAGTTTTACAATTCTAAAAGAATACACTAATTTAATAAATAAAAATGAATATTAGTTTGTTTGTATTTTATACACTGTTGTACTGTTCTTCCTATTCTGATAAAACATTGTCAAATTATTTATTGATTGCACTTAATATTATTTTCTTAGGCGGCAGCAATGCACCAGGTACCAGCTAGTAGTAAATAAAGAAAATTTGTACTTTAAGTGAAAATAGTGTTGCATTTTTGTGAAGCACATTTGTGAAATATTCAAAGTTAATTATACATCAAATTTGGTTCTTCTGCCATAAAACCCAACCTGCTAATCATGAATCAAGAAAATATTAAAAATTTGAAGTAAATTATTAATTTGAGCTTGCAAATTGTTAAGCACTGAATATTAGCTAACACTAACATTTATAATGAGGTATAAAATTTCTACAACATGAAGAAGCTTTGTAAGTTAATAATAAATATAAGGAATTTCATATGATTGAAAGAAATGTTCCATTTTTGTAAAATATTCAGTGCTTATTGCAGAACAAATTGGGTTATTTTACCACAAAATAGAAATATTTAAAAGATAACAAAATTTATAAAATTAATACTTATGACTTTGAAAATTTAAATGCCAAACTGCCACATGAAAAATTAATAAATGTCTGTACTCTTATATATGACGAATATTTAAATGAAGATATTATTAATAAAAATAACTGGCTGGTTTTATGCAATTTTAATATTACCAAAAATTATGTTTTCAATGGTATTAATTTTTATAAACAAGTTAAAGGTACTGCAATGGGTACAGTTTTCTCAAATGCTTTAGCTATTTTCCTGCATTATTACGAGAAAAAAAAATGGGTGGAGATTTAATGATGATTTAATTTTGATTAACTTAGAGAATACCAATATTGTTACAAATTGCTATCCTAAAGAATTAATTTTAACAGAAACAAATAAAAATCATCTTGAAGCTACTTATCTGGATTTGAGAATCAAAATTGCCAATGATAAAACAATAGTTGGTACTTATGATAAAAGAGATGAATTCAGCTTTAAAATAATTAAACTCTGTAATTATCACTCTAATATTAACTCTAAAATTTTCAAAAATTTAATTTTTTCACAAGTTAATAAAATTAAAACAGTTTGTAATAACAAAATTTCCTTTATAAAAGCAATAAATAGTTTTATTAAAAATTAAAACAATAATGATTTTTCCAAAAACTATTGCAATAACAATATTTTAATTTTAAAACAAGAAATGATGAAATATAAATTTTTAACTTAAAAATAAAATAGATGGCACTCAGAAACACCATTTATCTTTTTTCCCCCTCTCTCTCTGTAACATTGTATTCAAATTGAAATGGCAGTTGGAATGATATGGTGAGATTCCTTCGCCTGTTGCTGGTTTGTTCTTTCCCTTTTTGTTTTCTTAATTATTGGATGGATTGTTTTAATTTTTCGTTGAATATTCTTATGTAATTTTATTTTATATATTTTTGTATATATCTTTGCTTTATTTGGTGATGTTTTTCAATGTTGCTTTGTTTTTGTGTATTTTGCTGTTAAAATTGGTGTGTCTCTTTTGCCTTAATTTCCGGGTTATGTGGTCTCAATACTGTTAAGACACCGCCCGATTTTCTCATAGAAAAAAATCCTTTATTTTGAATCCTTGCTTGAGGGTGACCCTTGAAAAAGTCTTCAGGCCAGATGCTTTTTCTATTTGTTGTAATTTTGATTATGTTGTTTTCCTTCTTACTTAGCTTATATTGTTAATGTGGGTGTGTGCACGAGCATGCATGTGTGTCAGTAAAATTATACTCAATTAATCGTGCAATTGAAACTATGATGATGTTAGCATTTCTTCCCAGGCATTAAACAATGAAAATAAAAATAATAGAAATAAATCTTATGCATATTTAGATTTGCAGATGATCAAATTTAAAATTCTTTCAGATAATTTTAACATTTGTTTATTTTTCTTAAAGAGCAGTAAAAAAATATCACATAAAAAATTTATAAGGCAAGATTGTGGTAAAATATATGCTATGATATTAGTTACAATAATTGAAGAAAATTTAAAATCATGGAAAATGACCTGCTATCAAAAGCAAATTGCTATATGAAATCTTAAATTTATCCAAATAAATAACAAACAAAATTATTCGTAGGTAGAAAAGAAAAGTAAATTACTCAAAACGTTTTGTATTTCCATTAATTTGACAAAATTCTGAAAGTATGACAGTTTTAAATATTATGACACAACTTTACAGAGTTTGAGAAAACTGAACAACCAATAAACTAATATTTAAATTTGACACCAGCAAGTGTTCAGAAATAAATCGCCTAATGATTGGTATTGGGTTTCCCATTGCTAAAATACATGGGGAAATTATTGGTATTGGGACGCCCATTGATAAAACACATTACGAAATGATTGGTATAAAGTCGCTCGTGTCGCTCAAACATCGGAAAATGATTGGCAATTCGTCGAAAATAACCCGGGCGATCATCGCACAGTTTTACGTTGGGGGACATGATCAATGTAGGGGTGAGATCGCCTCCAATCTTGCACCTTCTGTGGGGCGAGATTATTGGTCGATGATCTCTTGCTGTTTGGGTATTGCTCACCAACAATTAAATCAAACTGAATAATTCTGCTAATTAAAAAAATTATTGGACACATATAAATTAAAAGGAAAATGTTGCAGCTAAACTTTTTTAAAAATCATTCGATGACAGCAAAATCATTAATTTCTAACTTGTGAAATGTAATAAAAAAATCACTTGAATATTGGCAGAATGTTTATCCCATTTGCAGCATACAGAAGAAAAGTGGAAATTTTTGTTTTGTTTTTTTTGTTGTTGTAGCATAAAAAGAAAATTATTTTGGAAGCATAATTTTTTTTTGGGGGGGGGAGTTAGTATGAATGAATTTTATCAATGTTTCAAGCAACTGGTTTCATATGCATTAAACATATATAAAAACTTCCTTTCTTATTTCAATACTTTTTTAAGAAAATAACAGAAAACAATTTGTAATTATAATGCATAACAAAATTAAATTAATTCAATATATTTATTTTTTTAAAATTCAGAAATATTTAATTTTATTTAGGAATAATTTAAAATGAATGCTAATTTAAAAAATGTGGGAAAAGAAATATTTGTTGTAACATCTGTCTGTTGCTTTGAAGATCCAATTCATACTTCCAAATATACAGGGGGGGGGGGGGTCAGAAAGAAAATATGAGCAATAGCATCTAATATTTCAGAATTCAACAAAAGCATCTCCAAGAAGTAAGAAAATAAATTCTTCACTATCAAACTGAGATTATATTTTATACCTAGTTTAAATAGTTGTGAATATAAATAATTTAGAATTCATAATTTCCTTCTCTTAACACATGCAGCTTGACATTCAAATGGAAAATACAATCAAGATTTTAGTTTTCTCTCTTTTAAATAATAGTTGAAAAGGTGCAAATCGTGACAGAAATGAAAGTTGGGCCTTAATTACATTATATTTTCTGTATAATATAAACATTATTTTTTCATTAACTATGCAATTAATTAGACACTCTAAAAAATAAGCAAAAGAAAATTTAATAGGAATATATACATTAAAATACAGTTATTAACTTTTTTTTCTTCACTGCAGCTCCAAAAGTTAATATAACTAGTTTCATTGTTTGCAAATGTAAGAACTAAGAGCACAGATGCTAAATGGAGACAAATATACTTCAGAATTGAGAGAACTTTTCCCAAACAGCATTGACAATCTCTGACATTGAAAATTTCGGTTTCACAGAAATTTACATGTGAATTATCCTCTCATCAGACATATGTGCAGAATGCAGGTCACAATATATTAAGAAAAATCCCAGGAATAGAATAAATTTCCCTGTTTTTTCTCTGATCTGCTTTAAAAAAAAAAAAAATCTTTCCCAGTTGGCTGGCCCCTCTACAACAGTAGATTAACAAACATGGGCACAAAAAAATTTTAACAATGTGAAAGATCATGGTTCTAAAGAGAAAAATTATTTATCTTACTGCATACTTATCCCTCTCCTTATTTCCTCACTGTAAGATTTAATGAACATATAATAAAATTTCTGTAAAACTCTTACCTGACTTTACTTTTCTGACAGACATTTTGCCTCTCCCATGTACTTTTACATACTTTGATATAAGCTCTTGTACAATTGGCAATAAAGATGATTTTGACATACCTGAAGATTCCTCAAAAAAACATTGTTCTACTTTATGTTCTTTCTGTAAATAAATAAAAAATACAATATTCATTCCTCATAAATTCAAACTAAATGTTTTGCTAATAATTTCCAGAATAAAAAAAGAATATCAAAATTAGGGGAGGATATACTTTTGTACAACAGAAGAAAGCATTATTATGAACACATATGTATAGATAAAAAAGTAAAATATTGCTTCTCTTATCATAGAAAACACAATCCAAATCTAGTGAAAAACTATAATTAATATTAATATGGCATGCAAAGGCTAAATAAAACTGAAGGAAAACAGCAATTAAAAAGCTAATAATTATTTACCAAAAATAAAGTCAGATGTTTCAATCCTGTTATATGATCCATTAGCCATTTTGATGATGGCAAACTTGTACAACACAAGAAACATTGATAAGTAGGAGGCTGATTACTGTACACATTTTCAACAAGATGATCCAAACCTAAAAAATATAATAAAATTTAATTTTAAAAAATGATGACTAACATCACAACAATAAATTATAAATATGATAGGGGCAATTCAAAACTTAAATACTAAATGCATAAATAATATTTTTAGTTTTGTTAAATAATTAATTAAACTTCTTTTTAGATTAACTTTAAATTGATTACCTGCTGGTTTTCTTGGCTTAAGGAGGCTTAAAAATTTGAAATTTTTACACACAAAAAAACCTTAAAATTAAAATTCCTTAGTCCAATTATTACAATAAAAATTCATTATTCAACAAGATATCAATATCATTTCTTAGCAATTATAAACAAATTGTATTTTTTAAAAATGAAACATATTTTTTCTCTTGAAACTAATAATTGAGCAGGCAACTTAAGATTTCTGTTTCATAGTTACTTAAATGGTTTATTAAATATTTTTTTGATGCAACTACATTTTTTATAACAAATAAAAACAATCAAAATAAATTTTATATTACACATCATTTGATTGTAATATCAAATCATTTCTACAATTTCTTTGCAAATGCTTCTAAGCAATTATTAATTAACACTTTAAATGCTATTTTTTACACAAATAATTCCAAAAATTTCAAAAACTATCACTACCAACAATTTCCAGCATGCAATAAAACAGCCCCTCTTTAAATCTGGCACTTTAATAAGAATTTTGATGGTTAGAATAATTTCCTAAAGTGACTTCTGAAAAACACTTATTAAATGGAAAAATTAAGATTTGTAACCAGAAATTGAAATTTTGGTACCCTTTCGGTCACAGATTCTCACAAAAGGAGAAATATCAGTTTTTTTTTAAACCATGTTGGAGATTTGATTCATGTAAGTATAATGACCATTTGTAAGAAATATGTAGCAAAAATTCAGTTTCAATAAAGCTAACAAATGCATCTAAGGATTTATATTCTTATTTATGGGGAGGGGGACCTTTGTATTTTGACATCACATTGAAAATCAAAATTCAGAGGAAAATGATCCTAATTATGAAATTAATCTGACATGGACAAGTTTTAAATTAATTATAATGTTTTTGAAGCTTTTATAAAAATAATTTTGCCTCTCTGGTAGTACAAATAAAAGCTAATACATTTGATTAAACAACTAATCTGATTAAAATATGCCCTATTTACAGATAATATGAATCTTACCAGCAAATGGCCTAGTCTCTTCGTCCAGCAGCTTTTTAATGGCAGGTTCTTCATCACAGTATTCATATTTATGTTGAGCTATAAATAGCAAAATTAAAATTTGATTCCTTCAATGCAATCAGTTTTGGTGATATAATTTTGAAAATCAGATCTGTTAAAAATGTTCTTGTTTTTATGTAATTAAAATAATATCATTACATCAATTCAAATTAATTTATCACACTTTTCAAATAGCTAACAATTTAATTATTAATATTCCATTTTTAAATGAAAGAAAAATCGACTTCTGAGACTTTACAACAGAAGAGAATACATAATTTTTGCAGATTTATTCTCAGTTAATAATTTTTTCATTATTTTTAAAATGGATGAATGAATGGAAAAATAATGAATTTTTTTAAAAAACAATATGTCTTATAAAATGTGCTTTGCTACTACTTCTTGTATACAGCCGACCACCCCGCCAGCACTGAACGCAGCAGTATCGACAGGATTTGTCTTTGGGATAAAGAATACTCCTGTATTTATAAATCCATATTCTTTGTTTTCACTTTTTTTAAATATTATTATTTCATTATTTGATAAAAAAAAATCTTACTTGTTCAAAAAGTTTTAGAAAAATCTAATAAATTTTAAGTGCATATATAGCTTAAAAAAATAGTAATAAAATTAATAAGTTCAGATAACATGAAGGTCCTTTTATACTAACACTGTACATCTGTCTCTTGCAGTAAATATATTGCATATTACTTTCTACTTATACATTTCTACTTGTTTTAGAATTCTGGAAAAATATTAACTAATTTTAAGTGAATACATGGTTTAAAAAATTGCAACAAAATTTGAATATTTAGATAAAAATGAAGTGTTTTTTGAATTAAATATTAATTGTTAAATGCATGTTTTAACTTTCAATTTAATTCAATGTCAAAAAAACAAAAGAACAATTCTAACAAATAAAATAAGAGCAAAGTCAAATTAGCTATTCAATGAATTCATATATTGGGCTCAACGTATATGCTTACCCAGAAAAATTTGATGAAACTACCTTTTTACCAATCTTTAGGAAACTGAGAGTTATCTTATTTTCAACTTTATGCTTTACTTTAAATATAAATGACACACTGATTTATGTATCATATGACAAAGTAGCATTCAGTATGAAATAGGAAAAATAAATATTTTAATCATCAAAAATGCCAGCTTTCAATAGTTATCAATATTTTATTCATATAATTAACATTATAATATAAAGATGGAGAAAGTACAAAGTTTTGAAGTTTTTGATTAATAAAACAAGATCTTTTCTTTATTTATAAACAGATGGTTTTTTGTTTTGTTTTGTTATTAATACTATAAAGATGTTAGACTGATGAAAATCAAGACATTTACAAACAGTTTTAATCTTTCTAAATTTATAAGCAAAAGTTATTGCCCATCTGCATTTAAGATTAACCCTACTGTTATTCTAATTGCAATGCATTATGTGTATATTACTGCATATTCTATGCATATCAAAAAGCTAAAGTTTTTAACAAATTTTTAAAAAATGTTAAATTTGGGGAAAAAATTCAATTTTGTGAGGAATTTTTGTAATTGCATTTAAAGATGTGCTAAACAGACGGAAGTATCTGGCAAAAAATTTCAAATTAATATTGGTCACTTTTTGAATAATTAACCTTCCTTACAAAAAGAGAGAGAGAGAGTTGATGAAAAAAATAACTGTGAAAAATGACTCTTTCATCTGTCCACATTCGCAGATCAAATGAAAACAAAACAAAAAAAATTTTCCATGATTTCAGATGGTATAAAACTGTAAGGGGAAAGTAATGAAAATAAAATTTAGAAAAGAGGGGAAAAATGCCACAGCAACTAGTTTTTGAAAAATGCTAAATAATAAGGCTCCCAATTATAGTGGTTATTGGAAAATTGCATTTAGAATTAATAATTGAAAAAACATTAATTTCATATTTAATTTTTACCACTTTTTCTCAAATCAGACTGTCAGAATGTGATCTGATGTAAAATATTATTTTAAGAGTAGGATTTTTTCCAAACTGCAATAAAAAAAATTTGCCATCTTCACTTTTCTTCAAGGATTTTTATGGATGTAACAGAAAAATGGAATTCCAAGTAATAATTCAAAAAGGAAAATAAAATTGAAGAAGTTTTCAAAAACTACAGGAACACTTAATTGGTGTTAGAAGTGCGTGAAAAGCACAACTAGCTGAGTAATGAATTAGAAAACTGTAGGAAATATTTATTTATTTCTTAGGAAAATATGAAATATAGAGAGCATAACACAGTAAAAATATATTTTCAAAAAAATGCAAAATACAAAAATAAACAGCATGTATGCAAACAACAAAATGTAATTGAATAATCACAACAGCATAAACAGGACTCATTGGAACATTTCAAAAAGAGATATATTCACTTCACCATTTCTCTCACATGAACACTATCACATTTATAGATTCTATGACAAGGCATCATATGTTCTAGAAAAAAATACAATCTCAAGAGATTTTGTGAAAAATTTCCTCACATTTATGAATCACATCTTTTTATTTTCATACAAGATTTGCATGCTTTGTGGTATAGTAGAGAAAACCAGAACACATATATTTTATTCCATACATATATGTAATGATGTCTTAATTTAATTTAAATCTGAATTAATTTCCAAATTCCTATCTTAATCTCATATTAACATCATTCTAAAAATTTATTTTATTTCCTAATCCATTTCCACCTTCCCTATTAATTTAATCTTAAACGAGCTCTGTAAAACTACTTTAATAAAGAAGTTTTCACTCTCTGAGCGAAAGAATAAAATCCTGAATGCTTTGCATCATTCTTTTAAAAATACCAGAATTTTCTTACTATAATTGACAAGTGTCAAAGAAATCCCTGACAGAATCTCATAGTATAAAATCCCTTGAGAAAAATAATCTGTTCTCATTTACTTTTTTCTTGTATGTAGACTGATATATCTCACCGCTACTTGCTTGTACATAAATTATGCATCCCAGTATGGCATAAATTAAGTTCAATATTCAAAAGTTTCCTCTTCTGGACACAAAACTGCTTAAAATTATTTTTTACATACATAAGCATACATAATGTAAACACATATATACCACTAGGAAATAACAGTAAAATAATGGTTGATCCTTGTCCTTAATTTAGCAATTTTATTGAAATACTAGCTGCCTTTGGCGACCAGCTGGTTCGCCATGAGTAATGCATTCTAAAATTTCCAATTAAATCATATATTTTTTAGCCAAAATTTAAGAAATAGTTTAAGTTAAAAGAGTCAGTTATTAGTAGTTAAAGAGTCGGTAACTTTATTCGGAAAAACTTTTTGAGTTTAATGCTCTAATAGTTTATCCATTATGCTTCCAAAATATTAAAAATGTTTTTTTTTCTGTGATATTGCCAAAATGTTAAATATGTTTTTTAAAGAAAGCTAAAAAGGGAAAAAAATTATTGAATTAATGATAGAAAAATTGCAAACGATTATAGAAATATGCCATTAAGTCAGGATTTAAATGCATATCCTGTCTAAATTCAATCAGGTTTACTGTAAATAAAGATAATTTATGGAATTAATGATATAAATATTGCAAACGATTTCTTAGAATCCTTTGCCTTGCATTTATTTTTATAGAATATATCACATTTTATATTTATGTTATGTTATCCAGTCACGAGCTGAAAGTTGTATTTCTTTAGATTTGATTTACGATGATAGTTGTTGTTTTTCCATTTGAACTTCGGGCATTGTTTTATTTTATTTTATCCAGTCACGTGCTAAAAAAACATGGTTAAAATATTTCTTTAAAAATTCGTTAAAAACAGAAGCTTGAGTTATACATTAAAACACTGATACCATTAGAAAGCTAATTATTTTTATCTTTAAATTGATGTTAAAATCATGTTTGTCCGATAATAATTTCGGAAGTTATAGCGGAAAAACGTCGAAATTTCGCTTAAATTTTAATTAATTCAAATTCTAATTAAAAATTCAAAAAAAGGGCTCCGAGGTGCACATTCCCAACCTCCGAGGTATACATGTACCAAATTTGGTAGCTGTAGGTCCAACGGTCTGGCCTGTAGAGCGCCAACACACACACACACATTGAGCTTTATTATAAGTATAGATAGCAAGGGAATTTGCAAGAAGGAAGGTCCTCTTTCATTCTGATTACATCATTGGCATATGGTTAAAACAAAAAACGGCAAAATCAAACATATATTTTGAAAGTCTTTTTGCCACCTCAGAAAGTAAAATTTAACATAATTGTAAGTCATGTTATCATATAGCAAATTACAATAATTTCAGCCCTTGCAAATTTGAGTTTTTGCATTTACAAGCATAAGAAAGTACAGAATGACTGATGGCCAAACCTTTGATAGATTTAGTTCACAATTTTATGTGGATATACTCTTTAGATTCTTTAATTGTGAATTAACTTTCATTAACCTAAGTTGCCACATTTTTTAAAATTTTGGAACTTGCATGCATACAAAAATATAAATGACTAGATTTGTTAGATTTACTTCCAAATTTGACATAGATTTACTATATAAATATTTAATGTGTACTTAATTTAATTAACTCTGCATATTTTGAACTTATCATGTTCATTTGATGAGATTACCTTTAAATCAGATAGCCAGACTACCTATAAACAAGTTTAATTTTTTTAAATTTAGGCATTATAAATATCATATAAATAAATAAGCATATATAAATACCATATATATAAACAGGCATATAAAAGTGTATAGATATATATAAGCATATATAAATAATATATTAAAAACTAATTAACAAATTCTGAAAGCATTCCTTAAATATTAAACTCCCTTAGAATTAAAAGTAAATAACAATTGAAGGATTAAAACAAATAATGAAATTCCAAATTAAAAATATCCTTTAATGTAAATTGTTTTAAAAAAATTGGACTCACCTGAATATCCTCTTCTAGCATTCTAAAAACAAATAAAAAAAACTGAACAAATGTTAAGCTAAAATTATTTAAAAACAAAATTTTACCATTTTTATCTAGAAAATAGATTTAAAAAATGAAAGATGAAAAATTAATAATGTTCAGACCATTGTACAAATAAAAAAAATTATGCAATAGTAATTTTTGAATTCTAAGCATGTATTTTTATTTCTAAAAAACTCTTTTTTATATAAAAAATTTCTGACTATTCCGAATAAATAGGGAAATCCTACAAAAATTTAGTAATCACAAACACAATTTCCAGATTCAGCATATGTTTGGCAAAAAGTGATAAGTTTTGTCTACTTAATAAATCATAGAGCCATAAAAATGTAAGGAGGCAAGGGATTCACATCAAAACAGAATTATATTCAAAGAAAAAAAGTATAAAACAGTTTCCTTATTAACTAGTCTAATTCAAATCTGTGAGTGGATGTATGAGTAAATGAATGAGTATGTGCAAGCATATATATGCAAGCAAATGAGTCTATGTTTGTGTGTATGAGTAATAAAATGAGAAATATATATTTTATAAGTCAAAATCCATGCTGCAATAAAGCGCCTACAAGTCCACATTCACAACTAAAACTGATACGAGAAAACTATGAATAATAAATACTTCTTAAAAAGCTAAAAACTGTCAAACCTGAAAATACCATCTTGATTCTATTTTTTACATTAAAGGAATTATTTTGGCAATGAAAGAAAAATAAGTTTAAAGATTTTTTTTGTAAAAATTCAAATTTTATTTTACACAAACCAACATATTAAAAATAATAAGAAAAACCATAAGGAACAATCACTCAGTTCCATTCACTGGCCAAATTTCAATAATATTTATTTCATTTATTTATGTCTTTATCATCAGTGACCATCTACTTTCGTTTCCACACATTTTGAAAAAAATATTTAAAAAAAAAATGTTCACTTTTTACAAGAAAACTCTGCAATAGAATTTCTTCTTATCAAATCTCATGAAGTCCTAAATACATCCTCAATAGTCACCACTAAACAAGGAATGCTTTGTATTAATTTAAATTTCATTGGTGAATATTCAAACATTTTCAAAAAAAACTAATAACAACAAGCTTTAAAAAAATTATCAAATTAAAATTGCAGATGCTTTGACTCTTTTCTTTTCCCCATGTAGCCCCAATAGCACTAACCCCCCCTAAACGCACAGATAAGACCACCACTTTCGCACTTTTCAAATTACCTGCAAAGAATATATTAACATCAGTAATTTACATATTGCTGAGCAAAATATCTTTCCTCCCAAAACAAGAAACTGTTACTTTTCCATATAAAAAGAATAAAATGTCTTCTCAAAATTCTATAATGATTAATATCCCATTAACACATGAAACTTTGAATGCAGCAAAAAAGTGCAAGCCATAGCTCCGCAAGTCTAAGACAAACAGTTTTGATTATTGAAACATTAAGCTATCTTAAATTATTCAAAAATTTAAATTGAGAACTGGATCATCCCATAGTATTTGGATGATATATTTTATCCAAATTATCCAGTTCTTATAAATCTTCTTGCAACAGTTTTGGCACATGTGCAACTCACAAATAATGTTGTTGCATTTTTTATTTATTTATTTATTTACTCTTTTTAAATTGAACAGCCTTGATTCATTGTTTTAAGCTATTTTAATCAAGACTTTCACCAAATCCTATACAAATGCAATGATGTCATAGACAGCAACTATTTTTCATAAGCATATCTCTCGCAGTCAAGCATATTTTAGTCAATATAACATTTAATGACTGTATAATAAATAGCAATGACTTCGTATTGGCCAATTCAAACTTCTTCAACTCTTGAAAAGCAATATCATTGTCATATCCATCCATCATTTTGGGCAAACATAGCTCAATAAATCATGAGTTTTTAGCAATAAATAAATAAATAAGACATCTTCCAGCTAGTCCAATTCTTTTGCTGATTCCAATTTTTCATTCATGAACTTCAAATCCATTGGTGCTATTTTTCTAATTTTCTGTTCAAAATGCTCCACAATATGAGAAAAATCTATTGAAACAAAATACTGCTCTCCACTTAATTTAATTTCAAGTTTACTTAAGTAAGAAACACAGCATAATTGCTACGGTACAATGATAAATTTAAGTGATATTTCAGATCAAAATAAAGATACCCTTAAATTCAAACATCTGTCTAAATATCTATAAGCAAAAAGGTGCTTAAAATATTGTACTGTTGCAATCTCACAACATATCAACAGAGGCCCACAAAATGCATGGGTGAATGGTGAAGCAAATTAAGTGCAGACATAAAAAGATAGCCAAACACAATTAGAATTTTCCTAATATCATCTAAATTCAATAGAATTATTCTCTTTTGTTGATTATCTTTCTTAATACACCATATAAACGAATGTTTGCAACCAAGTCTTCGAATTATTCTACATGTGGGAAAACAAAACTTTTCTTTACACTTCTCGAAAAAATTAAACCCTTTATAAGGACCTTCTTTCAAAATTAAGCATTTTAAATAATTAATTTTTATTTTTCAAATGCTAAGTACTTTTTGCAATGTGACACACCCTGTTAATTCATATTGAACTTAAAGCCTTTTTCATGCCAAAAACATTAATGCAACAAATTGATTTGGAACTTTTATTTTGATTAAAAGAAATCTAAATAAGCACCAAATCAGTAAATTTTTTTCATTAACTAATATATAGAGGTCAAGACTCTAATATATAGTGTTTTTACACATAGCAAGTGAAACATTAAGAGAAAAAAATAAATATGTTTTGGCTTACATTGATGCATCAAGACTTACTAATACTGAATTTTTAAAAATATATAAATCTAACACTTTTCAACAAATTTTTGTTAAGAAAAAAAGGAAAAATTATTTTGTTAAAATGTGGTTAATAGATGAATTTATCAATGAAATTGAAGACAAAATTTAAGCAGTTCTAAAAATTATCAAACCAGTTTTTTTAACACTGCAAAGAATACAATATAGAAGCAAGTAAAAAATAAATTTTAAATTAACTTACTTCATAATAATTCCAGTTTACATACCAATTTAAATAACAAATAATTAATGAGAAGGTTTTTTTTCTTTCTAATTTAAAATTGCATACAGGAGTAATACATACTGACACATTTCACATTATTTGAAAGTGAATTTAATACTCTTCCAAGGAAATGTATTTTAAATATCTATATTTACTTATTTATTTCAAATTTCACACCATTTGCTTCTAGAATTTATTCTAAGTGTTTAGACTGCCAAGATTATTCAAGATATAAATACTTTATATGCAAAAGAAACAATGCCTGGAAATATTACTTGAAGCTAATTTTGCAATTAAAAAAAGGTGTCCAAACAAAATCTTTTATCGAATATTTGAGAGAAATTTAATTTTAAAAAAGAAAATTTAAAATAAGATTGAGAAATATTCATAAATTAGTACTCCATCATATGTACACTTTACCTTTAAATGACGTTTTCCTTTAATATGGCTTTCAAACATTCGTTCATTATTCATATGGGTGTCACACAACTATAAAATAAAAAATAATAATTTACATCATAAAAGTTTGGAACTAATTCAACTATAAACATAACTTAAATTATTATCATCAATATTGTAATCAATAAGGCTGACATTTAAATCTTATACTATAATATGAGGAATGGTTGCCAAGTCGAAAATCGCCCCAGAATTAATAAACTCCGGTAAACTTGGGGGTCTGGGGTTTTTGGCCACGAGGAATCGATTGGTGCTGGTTTTGAAGCGCTACGGTCGAGCAGTTCGGAGTTACAGATAGGATATTTTCAAACTTTATTAGTTCGCCATAATGGCTATAGATGGCAGCACTTAAATTTTCTTTGTCTATTACCTAATAGGTTTCAAGCGGTAACGTGCTGCCATCTATAGCCAATATGGCGAACTAATAAAGTTTGATGACCACACGATTATTTTTAAATCACAAAATTGAGGTAAAACAAATATAAAAGAAAAAAATAAAGATAACTTTGATATTTTTACTAAATTTTCTTTTAAAAAAGTACGATTCTAATTCCACTGCTTTTTATTAAGGGAAATTTGTTAATGAAATTTTGAATTTACCGCTCGTTCGTTAACTAAAAAGATTCGTTCTTTTTGATTCGTTCAAAATTCCAAAAAAATTACTTACCTGACAATAAAAATCCCCATATGATTTTATTGGAACATCATAATTTATATGCTCTTCCCCTTCTGAATTCACTATAAACAAAAGAATTTTGAACAATGAATTAATGAACAAATATTATAGGTGAAAAAGTCAAGAAGTAAAGAGTCTTTAGCAAATTC
>JAPMOQ010043494.1:80826-113777 GCA_026543055.1 Argiope trifasciata | reverse complement strand
GTCCATGGAGGTCAGAGTAGGGGTGTTTTATTTCTGGCCACCTTGTATATATATATATATATATATATATATATATATATATATATAATACCCTCATAATATTATCAGCCATACCGTAATATGTATCACTCTAATTTTCTGTTAACTGCCACAGAATTTATGCTTTAAATTAAAGTGGATATGATTAAACTGCAATCAATATAAGAGCATTTTTTACTGAAACAAAGCATTTTTTCTTTTTAATATGAGCATTGAAAATGGAGTTGTTGGGCATTTAAATCTTATGAGGGCACTAAAGAATATTTCCTAATTTATGCCATATCTCAAAAATGTTTCAACACAATTTTCTCAAATTCATCATGAACAGATCGATTAATTAACAATTTTTTGTTTAAAATGCTTCAAACACTAAGAAAATAAACAGAACCGTTTGAAATAATCGGTCGAAAACATATTAAGTTTTTCAAAACCAAGTCCGTATCCGTTAAAAATAGTAGTCAACAAGCAGAACACAATGCGCATGCGTAAATTTTCAATGGCAATTATGGTAACGCAAATACGTGGATTTTCTACACCAGGAGTAACGCTACGCAGATTAGAAAATTTTAACTTTCCTTATTCTGCTTTATTTTAATTTAAAAGTACTTCTGAATGAATCTGAAAGATCGATTAATTAGCAATGTCTAATTTTTAAATGCATCAAGTACTAAGAAAATAAATAGAATCGTTTGAAATAAGCGGCCGAAAATATTTTAAACTTAACCTCGTTGGCGTGAAAAATAAAAAAAAACTGAAGCCTTACTCATTTGGCAGTAAATGAAATGATTTTCTGGCGGGAAAGTTACGTTTATAATTAATAATTAAATTTTTAACTAAAAATTCAAAAAACGGGGCCCCAAGTGCACATTCCCGACCTCCAAGGTATGCATGTGCCAAATTTGGTTGATTTTGGTCGGAAGGTCTGGCTTGTAGAGTAACAACAGACACACACACAATGAACTTTATTAAAAGTATAGATATAGATTTCAAAGAATGCTCCTCGAAAACATCAGCACCAAAAGCCCAGATAACAAGCTTGATTCTGGGTTTGACCAGATCAATGGAATGCATACTGATTTCCTATTAATCTAATTTATCCAAATTTTTATACAAATAAATGTTTGAATTTCTTATTCAAATCTGTTTTCAATCAAATTTTCTGAGTATTTCTTAGAAAAATTTCATTAAAAACTCTCAAATTAAATTTTTAAAAAAATTTTAATATTTTTATGATGCACTATTATTCTGAATTTTAGATAAAAGAACTTAATATTTATAATGCAGTTATTTCATGTCTATTAATAACGCCAAAAACAGAAATGCATGTAATGTGCGCCTCAAGACAAATTTTTGATATTAGTTTTAATTAATAAAAAATGATGCAAAATTTTGAAAGCATTAGTGATGACTTCTGAAATATTATCTTAAACAGACAGTTACCAACAACACACTTTTAAAATTAAACAAGTTTTACACCAATTTAAATTTTATACACTCCATTATATAATTAACTGAATAATTCTAAAACAATTCAATTTCGACAAATTTTTAGAATTATTTTTAAGTATCATTAATAACAATTTTATTTGTTGGAATTCAAGTCTGATTTACCTTACTTCATATTACTTTTAAACAATTTTTTTCCCCAGAAAAAAAAAATATTATTGTACCACATATTTTTTTTTTAATTAAGAATCTTATTTTTTCCTTAAGTAATGAAATGATGATATGTAATTTTATAGCTTGTCAATATTAGATTCTCACTCTCACTCTTTGAATAATCTAACATATTCGCTTTTTTTTTTAAAAAAAATCAACATTAAAATTTTTATGCTATAGTCTATGTACATAACTAATTTAGGCTACTTTCTAATGCTATAGACATTTTTAACCACACATTTCATAAACGAATGGAAATTCTCCTTATTTTGAAATTTAAAATACACTGTAATATCAATTTATGTTATTCATTTATTTGATATAAATAGATAAATTATATAATTTATAAATATCTGATAAATTCAATTAACCCTTTTTATAAAAAATATATAGCATGATTTTTGATTTTACAAATAGAAATATATGAATTTTATACCAAAAATTAAATTTTAAATACACAGATACTAAAACAGATATGAAAAAAAAATTACACAAAATTTACAAGATAATTCTTATTTTAATTTGTAAACTGCATATAAATTAAAATGAAGAATGTAGAAATTCAAATAAAGGAAGTATTTTAAAAAATAATTAGCATTTATTTTATCAAATTTGAGTCACCTGGTAATTTAAAATTAAAACTTATTATTGAAAGGATTTAACAAGGTCAAGCTTTCAAAAAAGTTATGGAATGCATTGATTTTAAAGAAAAAAGGCTTCTAATACTTAAAAACTTATTTTTCATTGAATTAAAATTTTAAAAATAATTCTGCAATCGGCTCTACAATTGTTGAAAATCTAAAAATGAATAAGAAGCAAATGCTGATTAAAGACCTTACTTTTATAGAAAGTTCTATAAATGTAATTTTTTAAAGTTAAAGCTATTATTTTATTATTTAGTGAATTAATATGCTTCATTAAAAATAATACTAAAAATATGGCACAAAGTTTTAATAAATGAAAATATTTAGAGTTTTATCATTCTGGAGTTTAAAGAGATTATATAACCGAAGAGTTATTTGTACTTATTCAATGTAAATCAGCACAGCTTATTAATTATATTATATATATATGTATATATTTGCTTGATTGTTCTAATTTGAATTTGCAACAATATAATTAATGTAATTTAATCCATCCGTCAGTTTAATTTAAAATATTTCTAAACAAGCTGTAAGCATTTCAAAATAACTATTTTAGAAAACCTCATTCATAAGGATATTTGGTGATTAGAAATGTAGTGAATGTCTATCATAAATTATATGTACCCAGAGCCGACCTTCTCCATAAAGAAGCCTAGGTGCAAAAAAACTCCAGGCTATAAATTTTTTGTGAAATAAAAAAAAACCTACTAACGCAAACATATATTATAATTGCAATTTTATTTAATAAGTGATATTATTTATGCAATAAATTATTTCGGAAAAATTAATTTTTTCAAATTACAGTTTTTTCCCCCTTTTTGATGCTTAATATAGCAAGTACATTTAAACCTTCGGTACACAAATCTTAACCGATATAATTCTCCCTATTTTACTATTTTTTATTAATTTTTACTCTCACTAAAGACTAAAATAAATAATTTAGAAAAACACGAATCAATTTGAAATAGTTTTAAATCTATCTTCTATTTGCGCAATAACGGAATTAATTACACTGCTAAAAAATAGCATCTAAATTTCTCAGGTTTTCTAAATTTAACTTGCTATTTCGAATATTCTTTTTGAGAAAAATTTTCTGAAATATTCAAAATACACACTATCACTTTCGCATAGTTTAAAAATGCATTAAATTTTGGACTTCAGTTTTAATTTTATTAACTAAAATTAAATCAATCAAGAACAATTGCTTTTGATCGAAATAATTTATTGATACTGATAAATTTGGACAACATAGCAAACCATGCTGTTATAACATAAAATTAATAGAATTTCTGGTATTGAATCCCGATATTTGGCTAACGAAGCTAAAAGTCTATGGCTTCGGGAGCCGTATTTGAATTAATAAATTATTTTAGGACATTACAAATTCCCACTGTGCATACACTGTTTTACCGCATCTATTGTGGCTTGCCAATGAGTGTCACGTAATGGTTTAAGGGTAATGTTTTTATAGATTTTCCCCGCTTTTTGTACATGCAGAAAATAAGCAGTATAAACTTAGGAACATATATATATATAATATGCGTTGCTGGAAATGTCATAATAAATTAAAAGAATGTGATTGGGAAGGCATATAAATTGCATTAAAGTAAAATTATTCTAGATACATTTTCCTTTTGTATTTTTATCATTGTCGTAAGCTAGGTTTCTGCAATTCATAGTTATTCTTTCCAATCAATAAATGAATTAAAGTGGTCAATAGAGCAATAGAGGTGTGTTTTTAACTACTTCAGATGGTGACTCTCACCAGGGCAAATATGGTGCCGGAAACGTTGCCTGTAACTTCATCTGTAAGCTGAGGGCAATTCTGGTGGCACTTAATATCTATAAGGCTCTTCCCGCTTCCAAGCAGGCAAAAGGCCTAGTAATCTTTCGTGACTCAAAGGCCGCCCTCCAAGCAATTCTAAAAGGACATTCTTCTTACACCCAAGAAATCATCTCTTGTCTTCAAGATCTTCAGATTATTAACGTGACCTCCAGTGGATTCCAGCACACGTTGATATAGAAGATAATGAAACTGCGGATAGATTGCCCAAGGAGGGCAGAGACCTCAACTCTAGCTGCTCTGATGTTTCTCTTCAAGATGCGAATGCAGTTACCAGATATAAACTTAGAGAAAAATCCATTTAGGCCAAACATCTTCTCTCTGAAATAACTGCGAACAGATCTACTATTAAACTAGGCTGAGAACCGGACACCACAGGGGTATGAAGATCGATGGAGAGGGCATGAAGATCTATAGAAGCTGTGATCATTGTCCTGATACACAGCTTACGCCTACTCACATCTACGAGTGTCCGGCTATGAGCGCCAGCCTGAGAAAGATTGGTGTACTGCCAACTATGATAGATCCGTATGGAGACAACATCAAGCAAGTCGCAGAAGAAATTTTCAAAATTCATGGACATATTTAGTTTTGACTCTCATGGACACGACAAAAAAAAATAGAGCACTTATAATCTTGAATTACAGCTATCTCCAGTTGATATAAACCCTAATAAATCGGGCAGATTGTTCATTTCCAGATCTTTCCAAAAATAGTATAAAATAAAAACAAAATACCGATTCTTGTAGCCAGCTGTAAAGCTAAGTTTCACCATTCTTTTTTTCCCCCTTTTTAATAATACGTAGTGGAAAATGATTTATTATCTTCAGGATTCTTCGCAAATCTGCAAATCATCCTTTGAGTTACACATGTATGGTTTTAACAAAACATTCTATGATATGATAGTACTTGGCAATAAATATGGAAATAAATATGGATATATATATTATCCTAATTTTCATCCTTATTTTTTGATTCGATCATATTTGTTTAAATGTAAAGTTCGGTGGAACGAAAAATGGCCTTAAAAATTTTTCTTAAAAATTTTAGTTTAGGAATTGTACGTTAAAGTTGCATTTTAGGTTCAAAAACAATATTTAAAAATTCGGTTTCAATATTGCATTATCTTGATTTGCTGCAAAAAGCTAGAAATTTGTGGGAGGGGAGGGGAAAAGAAATTTTTTAAAAAGGGCCTATAAAAAATTTCTTAGATTTTAGTTGGTAATAGTTTTGAAAAATTAGTTTTTAGATTCAAAAATAACTTTTAAAAATTCTGGTTGAAATGCAGCAGTATTTCAAGGTGTTAAAAGAGATTAAAGTTTGAAAAAAAAATTTAAAAAATTATAAACCTTGATAAAATATTTTTCGTTCCTATAATGTTACAAAAGATGATTTTAAATACATATATAAGCATTATGATTGGGAAAAAAGTAATAATTACAAAATATAATAACAAAAAATATTTTTTATGTCTAATTTTGAATTTCTTACTTCTGTATCCTTAATAATTACAAACGTTACAGTTGCAAAATGTTTGTTTCTACTTCATGCCGGATTAAACAGCTTTTTTAAATTAAATTTTAGCAAATTGACATGTAAGTCAATTTTTGCTCATATGCATCATTTTCTTGCGATTGAACTACAAAGATTTTGAAAAGATTCAACCACTACTTTCACTCTTGTCTATTTGATGGATGCTTACCTCTTTATGCAAAGAACAAGGTTGTTCATCGGCATTGTCATTGTCGCCAGTAATCGTTTCTGATGCACTATTATTTTTTGTCCTTGATTAAACTTAACTATTATCTGTAGTTATTAATTCTTTCTTCCTCAAAGCGCCTGTGGTTGTAATATCAATATTACTTACAACATTTTCATGTTAGAACATTGGCGTTTAGAGCCTTTCATTCCATAACTGTCACTTTTTTTAATGCAAGTCAGCAATATTAAATAAACATCTAGCTTCTCTAAATCCTGTGAGTAGAAATTAAACTTATTTTAACATTTTTTGTTTTAGACTTTAATAAATTCCTTTATTTAGTATGATAAATTTTTATTACTTGAGAAATTCTTTTGCTAGAAGCAAAGGGAATGGAAGATCTTGATCATATTTGTTCTATCAGGAGATCTTAAGTATCACATATTTCGCTTACAGAAGGATCCATTCTTCCATGAAGCAATTTTGAGGTTATGTCTAACAGTTGCACTAAATTCTCAGTAGTGTTTCTACTTCAAACAAATCGCTAGATTTCCAAAAATTAGAATACTCCGATATTTGTCTTGTCTTCTACTCACAGCAAAGAGGAACTAACAAATCAGTTACGCAACAGACGGAGGGGAGAAGCCAACTAACTTTAACACTGCAAAGCTACTAATTTCAATCCGACTCTGTCCTTGTCACCGCACACAGATAAAACTTTCCCTTACTTCAATAACAATCATTCCAACGATAACTCAGGGTTATGCCAGTGCAATAGTAAAACTTTTATATTTTTATTCACATTACAATGTCTAATGAAAGCTTTTTATTTCGAAATCGAGACATGCAAAGTTGCAAAAAGTATGTTGTTATGAAACGTCTTTGCGGCACTCCAAAATATACTCTAGTATTTTTTTTATATTCTTCATTTATCTTATTTATACAAAAATGAAACTTTTCCTAGCTATTGCGAATTAAAAATCAAAAGCTGATAATTCGTAAAAAAAAACTTCAAAATGTTTGTGGCATCTCAAGACCTACTCCAGTATTTTACATATTTATAATTTACTTTATCTACACCAAAAGGCAACTTTTCCGCACTGTTCCAAAATAAAATTCCAAAACTGATTTTTTTTTTCTCGTTCCACCCTAATGTACAAGTAGTTCTTCAACGAACTTCCTGAAAAAGATTGTTTAGTTTTTGCCCATCTTTTTACTCCAGTTGAATTGTAACTTCTGAAGTCGAAGCAATTTTAATGCCAAAAAAATTTCATAGAAAAGAAAACACACCTACTTGTGACCTCTTGAAGTTAACTGTTTCTCCCTTTACTCCACACACACACACGCCATTTTCTGCTAACTTTCTTTTTTGAGACAGAAGGATATGTTCTAATCATGGTCATGGTAATGATTATATGTAACAATATTAAATATTTTACAGTATGTATTTTCAAACTCTGTATGTAGTCTGAAGTAAATGATGGTAAATCACTGCTGTAGATTTGTAATATACTGCATACTTTCATTCGACGATATTATATCCGTATATTTCTAAACCCGATGATTTTTAAAGTTAAATTTCTTCTCTTCTTTCCGTTCCGCTATTTTTGTTCAAAATATTATTTTAATTCTTAATCATTTTGGGGGGGCCCTCAATCCCGGGTGCATTGCACCGGTCGTACTACCCAGAAAGCCGGCCCTATATATATTTATCATAAATCATAACATATGTCAGTAAACGACCGGCCCTGCCGAATCTGAGTGTGACGTAATTGGCGCTGTCGCTCATCATCCGGTATTGACGCTCGAAGCTTCTAAAAAGCTATTCTTTCTCTGGAACGCTCTCGTGCGCACTGCCACGATGAAGTTCGAAGTAAAAATCAAATATTTAAACTCATTAGTTAAATTGTAAATAAAATTAATTTTTTAAAACTTTACAATAATAAGAGTCGCAACAAAATACACGCAACTCTAATTACGACAGAAATACGATTTTTGGACTTATTTATGAGAAGTCCCATTTCAAGTTGTTTCACTTTTCCATATACTATTTTTGTAATTCACTTATATTGCAAATATTCCTTGTCATCACTTATTAATTAAGATAATATTTTGAAACTTTTATGATTCACTTGCCTATGTTAGAAATAACGTTTGCATAAGGATCAAATACTCAACTGAATCATGGCAAATGAATATATATAAATATTAAAATGAAGGAAGGATTTTATTTTTATTATTAAGAGGTTGTTTTAATTGAGGGAAATAATATTAAAAAAAACTTTTTTATTAAATTCATCTTATTCCACAGTTTTGCACCTTCTGGCAATGATGTTGAATACTTGTCCTGCCTTCTGCATCCAAGTAACACCAGTGACGCAAAATGAACCAGTTTGTACAATGGATCTACCATTCAAACAAATAATTCATTTGTAATAGTAACATTGAGTTAAGGATCAAAAATGGTGTCAATTTCGTCGTTTCCCACCACCCCTCACCAAGAGGAAAATTTACCATAAACTATAATACTATTTTTCATCACTTTACTGCTTGCTTATACTTTCAGTACTTGGGCACTTCTACTCACAATGAAATGTATTTCAATCTTCTGATCCAGTTTATAGTAATTCTAAACAACCGATTAAATAATTCAAAAAAATCTCTATTTTCCTGATTGATTGAAGTTTTTAATAAAGAGAAATATTACTTTCTGAGCTTATTTATACCAAGACCGATTTTCCATTCATCAACTCTTACATTTTATATTAATCTAGGAGAAAAGGAGTAAAAAAAATGTACTTTTTTCAGATTTAACTGATTCATTCCCAATTTTGCACACCCTCATATTGACAACCAGGGCACTTGCCCTGTCTACCCATCCTAATTATACCACTGTCCTTCCTTTTCTTAATAAACTCAAGCTAAAGAAGTGTAAATATATTGAATTATACAATTGAAATTACAGGTTTCTAAAAAAGTTTCATCCGGAAGAATTAATTTAGGATTAAATTTAAAAATATATACTAAAATAAAACAACAAAATTGCTACTGGTATACTAACAGCATATAAACGATTAATCGCCAAATAAATAATAAATGATTTAACAATTAATGGCATCTTATGTTTACTAGCAGCACATGATTAATACTAAAATTCGACAACAGAATGAAATTGCAACAAGCTTGAATAAATGAACTAATGTATTGTGCCAAACTTAAACTACAAGATAATGAGTTACGCCAAATTTAAACACCCAGAAATTAACCGCTTAACTGTTTTGCCCAAGAGCTATATGTGCATCAAGATATCGAATTTTGATAGTTGTAAGCAAAAAAATAAACCATTCATAACAATCATAATGCAATATTAAAATTACTTCGAATACAAAGTCAAATTTATTCAAAGAACTTCCATTTGAAACAAAATAAGAAAATATTCCCAAAATAAAAGGTGCCATCTTATTAGTTAACAAAAAACAGTTAAGTGGTTTAAAAAAAGTATGATTAATGAATTTAAAAAATTATAAATTTATACAAAAATGCTTGAAATAAAAATATTGAAAAACCATTAGAAAAAATCATTCAATCTTAAGAATAATAAAATTTGACTCTGAAAAATCTGAAATCCACCTTTATGCAGAAATGTAAAGTATCTGCATTTATCAAAGAATAAAGAAAAATACTGGCTAAAAATTTCTCAGCTATAGTTTTTTTAAAATGCTTTTAGATAACATATATATGTATATAACTGATACTTTAGCAGTAACTGAACACACACACAGAGAAGAATAACAAAAGTAAAGTAGGAAATCAGCACACACCATAAAAAGCTTGAAAGAGTATATCATTAATTTTCAAATGCATGTTTTGGAATATAACATGTACCAGACAAAGAAAAATACAGCTGTTATTAGCATATTTTTAATAATATGTTAATAAAGACTATATTTATGATGAAACCAGCTGACATTATAAAGAATATAATAAGTTAACAGAACACTTTGAATTAAAATATATTCAATATTCTTTACAAATATGAGACCTCATGTGGTTCTTTTACAAACATGTTGTAGATCTTCTCAGTAGTTACAAAGGAAAACACAATTTGACAGGATTTAATGAAATCAAAATGCATCATCTTCAAATGTAGCCTTCCAGAATCTTGATAATACAAATATTACAATATTTGTTTAAAAATAATTTATCTGAATTGTATCAATTTTTGGCTGTTCTGAATATAATATTAAACTCTATAATTAAAATCACACCTACAGAAAGATCTCTTTCAAAATAGAAAACAAAATTCCAATATTAACGATTCATCTCCTCACTAATTTTATTTATCAGATTTGAATAAATAAAATTAAAACAAATCATGGTATTGCATATTTTGTACCAAATTTCTTTATAAGAAAAATGTGGTGAAATGGTATATAGTAATGGTATCCAAGAAATGAACAAAATAAATTGTAATTTTAAGAAACTATTTCATTTAATCTAGTAACAATTATTTGTGTGATTAAACGTTAACTTTACAACTTTGTACGTCGGCATTATTTCGTACTTTAAATGTACTTTGGGATTATCTCTTCAACCTGTCAACGCTCGCGAAAATGCGCCTATCTTTGTGCTCCTTTAGCACCATCATAATAAAAAGTAATTTGTAGTTATTGAGGCAATGCTCCTTTTTGGCGATAATATCGAGTTTGGCGAAAGTTATCGGCGGGATAATCTCGAAGAATGAAAATAGTCAAGTTGATAATCTCAAAGCACTCTTCACAAAAATAATTATAAATCATTATAATTTTTTTATCTTTACTAAATTAATATGTGCAATGTAATAACTATTTTGATTTATGAAATTTCTTTCAGGGCTCCACATTTGTTTAGGCCTTCTGGGATTTAAACAGTTAAAAATATGCATTTCAAAATACAAAAAAAAAGTTCTAAATCGCTTCAGTGAATTGAGGATTTAGGCATTTCCTGATTCTTTAGATAATTTTAATTTGGCAAGCTGAAGTTTGTTTGGGAGTGGAATCACACATATATACATACAAAATATAAAGATTGCAAAGAAGAATTAAAATAAGAATAGATTCTTCTTCACAAGAAATATATTCTTTCAGAAGGTCTTACATAAAGTATATACATTCTTTTACAAAAAAAAATTTTAATTTCGTTTTGATCTATATAGTCTAAAAATATGCGCTTTATTATATTGACATTTTTTTTTTACTTATAAGACCTAAAAATATAAATAGTTTCCAAAGATATAAACACATTAAAATGATGAGATGAAGGTTTTAAAAATAGTAGACATGCAAAACTAATGATTAAGAGTTCGAAAACTATAAAGTTAGGAATAAAATTACTTTTTTGTAACTAAAGAAGAAAAAAAAATCTTACTTTTTAGTTTAATCTCCGATATTTCTGATCTGAAAATCAAAAAACAATATATTATTTAACTGTGTATAATACAGACATATTTAAGATATAATATTTTAATTTTATTTCATAATGAAATGCAAAAATAAACTTGCAAACCTTTGCTGTTTTTAACAAGTAAAAAACTTAAGAAGTAACTCAAAAAAAGTTTGAGCATTCTATTAATTCATTAAAAAAAAAGATAACGTTAAATAAAATCTTTGTTTAATCTTAAAATATCTAGATCAAAGTTGTGCAACATTATACAACAGAACACTCTATTCAGTAGCCAGAAAATTTGATGGTACAGACGAGAGACTGTTTTGTACCTGCTTATAAAATTAACTTTTACGAATTAACTTTTCAGTACGTAATGAATAACCTTATCCTAATTTAAAACTTTTTTGGAATAATTTATGATTAGCTTCCAGGACATGTAAATTTTAGTTAAAAACAAGGAACTGCTGTCAATTTAATGGTAGCTTAATAACTTAAATGCTTGTTGCCTGCATTTGATAGATAAAAGCTTTCTTCTTTAATAATTTTCGTCAGTCTGGAATTAACATTTTTGGGATGATTCTCTAGTGTATATTAGAACATAATATAAGTAAAGAAAACAAAATAATTTAACAAGTTAAAAATTTCAAATCAAAATATAATGACCACTGATTTTTTTGTCAGTATAAAGTTAAACACAGTTTTCATATTTTTATACATTGAATATCTTTTCAAATGCAAATTTAATAACAGGTTGTTGTTGTTGTTTTTTCTTCTTTTTCTTTACTATTCTTCCTTTAATTTTTTCCCCCGCTTTTTCTTCCTTTCATTTTTTTCCCCTTGAATCAAAAAGTTCGAAATCGATTTGTTTTCGGATATTGAACCTGATGTTTTCGGATTTGACGTGTCATACCTTTTAGATACAAAATCCAACATCAATTATGACTCTTTTAAACTGGTATGTATTTCCTCTGTTGGCATGTTTAAGTGCTTGTTTTATCATATTACTAGCCGCCTTTGGCGACCAGCTGGTTCGCCATGAGTAATGCGTTCTAAAATTTCCAATTAAATCATATATTTTTTAGTCAAAATTTAAGAAATAGTTTAAGTTGAAAGATTCAGTTATTAGTAGTTAAAAAGTCGGGAACTTTATTCGGAAAAACTTTTTGAGTTTAATGCTCTAATAATTTATCGATTATGCTTCCAAAATATTAAAAATGTTTTTTTTCGGTGATATTGCCAAAATGTTAAATATGTTTTTTAAAGAAAGCGAAAAAGGGAAAAAATTATTGAATTAATGATACAGATATTGCAAACGATTATAGAAATATGCCATTAAATCGGGATTTCAATGCATATCCTGTCTAAATTCAACAGGTTTACTGTAAATAAAGATAATTTATGGAATTAATGATATAAATATTGCAAACGATTTCTTAGAATCCTTTGCCTTTCATTTATTTTTATAGAAGATATCACATTTTATGTTTATGTTATTTTATCCAGTCACGTGCTGAAAGTTGTATTACTTCAGATTTGATTTGCGATGATAGTTGTTGTTTTTCATTTGAACTTCCGGCTTTATTTTATTTTATTTTATCCAGTCACGTGCTAAAAAAAACATGGTTAAAATATTTCTTTAAAAATTCGTTAAAAATAGAAGCTTGAGTTATACATTAAAACACTGATACCATTAGAAAGCTAATTTTTTTATCTTTAAATTGATGTTAAAATCATGTTTGTCCGATAATAATTTCGGAAGTTATAGCGGAAAAAAGTCGAAATTTCGCTTAAATTTTAATTAATTCTAATTCTAATTAAAAATTCAAAAAAAGGGCTCCGAGGTGCACATTCCCGACATCCAAGGTATACAAGGTATTTGGTAGCTGTAGGTCCAACGGTCTGGCCTGTAGAGCGCCAAAACACACACACACACACATTGAGCTTTATTATAAGTATAGATAGAAGATAGACTAAGGTTTATTATCTTCTTACAAAGTGAGCAATATGCAACAAATTGAATTTTGTATAAATTCCCGAAAAATTATATTTGGTCGTAAAATGGTCGCCAAGATCTGAGATTACTGACGCGACATTCGATCATAGACGATATAAGATATATATGAATAATATAACAAAAATAAGGCGGAATTGAATTTTTTTTAAAAAACTATACATTAGTTGTTTTTAATCCATCCCGTTCGTATTGTATGGTATTTTGAGCAGTTCATCGATTTAAAAATACCAGCGAGTGACCGAGCTCCGCTCGGAGAAAACAGGTATCGAAGCTAACTCGAAGATTTAAATTTTCAATTGTGATTTATCAAAACAATACATGCCATAAGAAAATTTGTGAAATCATTGGTGAAAAGATAACCGGTTAAAGTGCACCATTGTAACTATTCTAAACAAAGTTAGAGTTTGGAAAGGGAACTATTCTATACAAAGGTAAAGATTGAAGTGTGTTGAAGTTCAATATTTTTGACAAATTTATTTAGAAAAACCAAACATATATACATACATAAGAAACATATTATAAACCTATAACAGCATAGACATAAAACTTTATTAGTTCGCCATATTGGCTATAGATGGCAGTACGTTACCGCTTGAAAATTTAAGTAGCCATTATGGCGAACTAATAAAATTTGAAAATATCCTATCTGTAACTCCGAACTGCTCGACCGTAGCGCTTGAAAACCGGCGCCAATCGATTCCTCGTGGCCAAAAACCCCAGACCCCCAAGTTTACCGGAGTTTATTAATTCTGGGGCGATTTTCGACTTGGCAACCATTCCTCGTATTATAGTATTAGATAGATGCTCTAATTTACATTGATTAAGCTCACAGTTTCTCAATTTATAAACAACCCCTTCAATAAACTGCAACATGGTCGGACTGCCAATGCAGCTTGAATGTTGTTAATCCCGCCATAAAAATATATTCTATTCTTCCGCGCAGTTCCAGAAGTTTCGCGCATGTTCATTAGCTGCAGGCTAAGAATTTCATAAAAGGAACAACCCTATCGGCAAATCAAAACTGGAACGATCTATACAGAAACAAGTAATATATGTTTGTTTTTTAAATCAAGTCGATTGTTACTTCGAAGAACAAAGAAAAAAAATTATTTTAGTTACATTTAATTAAAATTACAAATAACATAAATATGCATATATATGACAATATTTAGTGACAAAAGAATTTTTTTTCCCCTTGATCTGCAAGCTTCGTCACTGAAGGTGTTTATTCCTAAATTTATATCCTGCTAAATATCTTATATAAATGATTTTTTTTTCCATATAAAATCAAAATTAATTAATTTATCAAAAAATTATTGATTTTCGTAGGAATCGAACAAGCATTCTTCACATTTACGTGAAAAATACCGAAATAATCGCGTTTTACCAATTGAGCTACTGCCCGTTGTTTTCGATATTCATTACAAACTGCCAAAACTCTACTTAAAGAATTAAAAATTAATTAAATTTAATAAATTAATCAATATTTTAAAAAACTGTATTAACATCAAGTGTCATCCACTACAAGTTTAAAAAATTGTATTTGAACTTGAGAGGATGAATAAAAAGTATATTATTATCGACTGAAAATTTGAAGAAGGTATTTAAATATATTTAGAGAAAGTGTAAACTAATAGTAAAAATTTCAAAAAAAAAAAAAAAAAAAAAAAAAAAATTTAAATTTTTTTGTTTTACACAATTAGGAAAATAATATAATGTGTGGTTAAAATTTATTTTGTTGTTTACTGCTTGAATAACAGTTAAAAATTTTCCTTTGCATCAAAAGTTTATCACGGTGGTTTTTGATTTCGTGAAATAGTAATTAAATAATGAAACTTTTTTTTTTTTTGTATTTTTCTGAAATTTAAGATAATTGAAAAATCGTCCTTATTAAAATCAAACGCTCTCGTGTTTCAACTGAAATGCACAAAGCTAAATCATTTAACCTTTAATACATTTTCTATTAGAGAAAAAGAGCATTTTCATAACATAGTAAATTAACATATAACCGCATATAAGATAATTTGCCTATTTATGATCTTCGTGTTGAGATAGTAATGTATTTATTTATGTATTGACTTCTTATACATAACCATGACAACTTGCATATAAATAAATGTATTTAAAATTTTTATGGAGCATAATTGGCAATTTCAACATTATCTTTCTTTAGATTTCCTCGAGAAAGATATACTTTGATTTGTAGATTACGTCATCAAGAAATTTATTGACCGTGTGTTTTGCAAACTTTCAAATGGTTCAATAATTTCTTCATTTGTTCCTCTTTCTCTTTTCTCTCACCCACATTTCATTTTAATTATCTTTCTTGTAAATGAAGTCTCTTGTTACGGTTCAACTTTGCTGAAAGTGTTCTGATATAACTGCTACAATTTTCCAAATTCCGATTCTCACAAAAATGAGTCTGGAAATTCAAATGATATGGCTCACAACGTGCCAGAATGTACTACAAAGCGATCTATTTACAAGTCAAATTGATTGCCAACAACTTACAGAAATGATTATTGTCATAAGAAACAACTTTCGAACAAACAACAAAAATACTTCTGTCCCATCCAGGCATTCTTCTACCCAATTAAAAGGCGTCTTGCAGAACGACTTTCAGAAACAATTCCAAGTCATACAAAGAAAGTAAAGAATGCAGAAGGAAAATCGTCATACGGAAAAAAAACTGTATTACTTGCTCAAAAGATAAGTTCAAAGGCAAAAGTGAAGCCAAATGAACTTCAAAGTTACCCTGTTTCCAAACGTTATCAGAAAAATTGTTTAAAGTTTATTCAACCAACAGGAGCAAATAACTATTTGATATTAAAAACCTGATTCCATAGTTTACAAATCGAGTTACCAAAGAATTACCCAAAATGAATATTCAAAAGCCAAAGCCAAATATCGTTTTAGAACTTGAAGCGCCTTTCAAACACATTTCGTAATATGAGAATCTCTTTATAAAAGAGTCCAGTTCAAACAAAAAGGTAGCTTATAACCTATATTTTTTTTAAAAATTCCAATAGTATCTACCCAGTATTTGGGGATTGCACTACGTTTTTTAGTTATTACTATACATCGCTATTACAATCCCACAAATAGTAATTTAGACCTGAATAAGAAAACGATCCTCGCTGAAACAGTACCTTTAGTGGTATTACTCTCAACATGGTGGATTTTCTGACCACAACAAATATATATGTGCGCCAGCCACCACCACGCACGGAGAATCTTCAGCGGCGGAATTCGAAATGACAACCCAAGGGATGCAAATTCAACGCCCTACCAACCAGGCTATCACGGCCCACAAAAAATATATGGAAACCAGAAGTAGTGCTTCATCGCTGAAATTTATCACCATCTGTAAGGGTACCCAAATCTACACTAGAATCCAAATCAGATAATAATTCAAATAAATAACAAATTGCATCAAGTAAATGCTCATCAGATTAAGAAATCCAATAAATAAATTATATCAGGAACAGGTTTAAAAAAGTCAAATTACTTTTAAAGCAGAAAGCACAATTATCCTTCAATTACTCTCCAAAGAAGTTAACTATTAAAGTTATGTCTTCGCAATGATATAAAATACATTTTTTATATCATTGCTATATTTCTTCTACAGTCAGTTTTAGCACTAATCGTTACGTTGCGAACTGTAATCTAAATAAATCTAAATAATGTACGCAACGTAAGAAACTTATTGAAATTGCCTGGCTTTTCTTCCTCGACGATTCGAAAAAATAAGAAACGATCGAATTTTTACTAATGCCGTCAGACAAGTAGAAAGTAACATTGAGGTACAGAATAGAATATAACAATTTGCTATTTCCAAATCAAGTGTCTAAATTGGATAAATAATCTTGAACAATCTTCAACATGTAGACAAAACATATTTCACGTTTATATCATAATTTTTCTTTAAACCAACCGGAAAGCTAATCTAGTTGATCATCTCGCTTGTCGGGAACTAATTTACTTTTTGTTGCATACGTATTAATACCTCTCATTGATAAACTAATTTTAATTACAAAAGAACTTAAAACGATCTTCGACAACTTTTTCAAAAGATTAACACTGACATGAGATTAATACATACGTAAATAATTAGATTTTTTAACTGCGATAAATTTCTGTTAGGCATGACAGAACATGCCTAACGAAAATATGTTAGGCATGCAGGGATGAACAAATTCTGGATCGCGATTCATTAATGAGTCGTGAGACAATTTTTGGTTAATCGGGAAAGGTTCTTGAGGTACATGTATCTTACCACGATTTGTAAAAATATGGTGAGAACTTAACATTTTCATCACGCCAGATAGTAGCAACATGACAAAAAAAATCATTCAATTCCTATTTATTTTCGCATTATATGTCATATATTATTATATTTATTTTATTATTTACTAGCCCCCGTTGGTAACCAGCTGGTTCGCCATGAGTAAAGCGTTCTAAAATTTTCAATTAAATCGCATATTCATTAGCCTTGAAGTAATTCCGGGCATTGATTGACCTGAAGTTAATATTTTCTTTAAAATGATGGATGGAAAGTTCTAAAAGTACACCTTTTCCTAGTAATATTCTTTAATTTCATAAATCAGTCAGTTTTAACCATCGGTTATGCTTCAAAAATATTAAAAAAATTTCGATGATGTTGCCAAAATATTAAATATGTTTTTTTAAAGAAAGCGAGAAAGGGAAAAAAAGTATTAAATTAATGATACAGATATTGAAAACGATTACATAAATATGCCATTAAGTCGGTATTTCAATGCATATCCTGTCTAAATTCAACCAGGTTTACCGTAAATAAAGAAGATTTATTGAGTTAATGATATAGATATTGCAAACGATTATATAATCCTTTGCTTTGCATTTATTTTTCTAGAAAATATCACTTTTTATAATTGTTATTTTATCCAGTCGCGTGCTGAAAGATGTATTTCTTTAGATCTGATTTGCGATGATAGTTTTTTTTTTTAATTCAAACTTCCGGCATTCTTTTATTTTATCCTGTCACGTGATAAAAACATGGTTAAAATATTTCTTTAAAAATTCATTAAAAATAGAAGCTTACATTATAAATTAAAAAACCTGATACCGTTAGAAAGCTAATTTTTTAATCTTTAAATTGATATAAAGTTTGTGCAATAATATTTTCGGAAGTTATAGTGGAAAAACGTCGAAATTTCGCTTAAATTTTAATTAATTCAAATTCTAATTAAAAATTCGAAAAAAGGGCTCCGAGGTGCACATTCCCGACCTCCAAGGTATACATGTACCAAATTTGGTAGCTGTAGGTCCAACGGTCTGGCCTGTAGAGCGCCAACACACACACACATTGAGCTTTATTATAAGTATAGATGATCGGGCGTTGCGTCATTAATCTCAGAGCTAGACGACAGACCTAACGACCATTTGGAGACCAAATAGAAATTATTGAAAAAATTCAAATAATTAATTAATATTTGAAAAAACTATATTAATTTCAAAAACCATCCACTACAAGGTTTAAAAAATGTATTTGAACATGAATGGCTGAATAAAAGTATTTATCAACGATATCTATAGGAAGAGTGTGAATTAATTGTAGGAATTGAAAGAAAGGGGAGAAAAAGAGAGAAGAGACTCTTCCGTATCACACATTAACGAATGGTATCATTTCGTTTTTGGAAGCTAGGACTACAATCTTTTTGGATTGGAATGGGAGGACAAAATTAGCTGTGTTTTCCCTATTTTTATGAAAACATTTCAAATTTCAAAGAGGATCTTATATTCCTTGTTCTCTCGAGGGCGTGGCAACCTGTACAATACATATCTAAAAAATTATGAGCACTTTTAGTAAATAAATTCCAATTGTGTAGAGATTATAAGAACATTTTTCTTTCAACAAAACCAGATATATATGGCAAAAGATATTATACTTAATTATATAAATGACTAGAAATATATTTAATGCTCTCTCATATTTATAAATACATAAATAAATTCCAACAAATTATGCATAATAAATAAAACTTTTAATTACATATCTTCAAAATATTAATTTTAATATTATGTAATTTGATTGATAATGTAATTAAAAGTCTGGGGGCACATTTTTGCTTTATTTTTAAGATGAATCATTTGCTAATATGAAATGTGTTTAGCGTTCAATGATATGTGGATCGCTACTTTATAAATAAAGCCATCTATTAATTTTTGGAATATATTTGCAAGAATTCTGTGCAATTTCTGTAAAAGAAAGTTGGTAAATTCTAGTCCTAAAATGGGTCAATGCAATCCAACGTAAATACAACATTCCAATATAGTATCCTTAAGGTTTTCTATCAAAACTGACCTATGGATTCTGAACAGGCCAATCTAATTTCTCCAGATCCATAAAAACAAAACAGCTCTGTGCAGCTCTTGGTTTGTACTTCTGAAAACAGAAACAGGTTTGCAATTATTTACGTTAAAAAATCATCAAAACCAGATTTCAATCCCATAAAATGTTAAATTTGAATTAGACCTCAACAATCCAAGCAATAAAACTTGTCAGCTTTCTTTTACAAAAATCATGTGTAAATCATGCAGAAACATTCACAATATAGTAACAATAATATTCTTAAGCAACAGTTATAAAAGTTTGATCTACGCACAATAAGCATAAGATAATCAAAACATAAAAACACCTGCAGAAATTTAATTATATTGTAAATCAAGTTAAATAAAGTAAGAATTGTAACAATTGTATAGATAATAACATATATTATGCATCTTATGATATATGATGCCAAACTTAATGGTAATAATGTTATTATTTAATTTATATGCATAAATCAGTATTTAATATATTGAAAAATTTTATAGAACTCGGTATGATTATTCAAAAATTTAAATTTATAAGACATCGATCAGAAGAAGATCTATAGTTTCTCTTAAAGAGTTTAGTTCACTGCAATACTGATGACTTTTTAAATCATTACAGCATTCAGGTTTTTTAATTGAAAAGTTGCCATATTTAACAGGCTTTGAATTTATTTAATGTTATATTTAGAACATGCTCGATTAAAATTTGATAAAAACATTCATATTTTCATAAACATTTATAGAAGTTTCTATAAAATTTTAATAATACTTTGAAAAAAAAACCACTTTCATAAAATTGCATTAAGGACCAAATATGGTTACACAACGATAAATGCTCATAAATTAAGAATCATATCAAAATTGTACACTTTAACTGAAAAATCTGTAATTTATAAGCAAAAAAAAGTATAATTAATTTTTATTTCTCTGAATCTACAAACAGTTTTTATAAAACTATATACAGGCATTACTTAAAGCATTTAAAAGAATTGTTGAAAGTTTCACATTCTTTTCTTCTTCATAAATTTCTTGTTAGTCCTTTAAATGTTCTTGTGACTAAATATTAATGATAAAATAAGAGTTTAAATAAGTGTTTTACATTATCGAAAATTTAAGGCAACCTTTCCACCCTTTTGCACTTGTTAAAAATATTTTACAGCCAATCAATCTTTATTTAAAATTTCAGATAGATATTTTGAATATTGCTCAAGTAGCTTGCAACTAATACAGTTTTAAACAGTATAGTTTTTTTAAGTGGTTTATCATAAGATTTCTCATTCCAACAAA
Source organism: Argiope trifasciata (assembly GCA_026543055.1). NCBI lineage: Eukaryota > Metazoa > Arthropoda > Arachnida > Araneae > Araneidae > Argiope > Argiope trifasciata. Next base: position 92,811 of record JAPMOQ010043494.1, on the reverse strand, counting down.
AGTTAGTTGAAAGTAAAAGTTGCCATTAGTTTTGGTAAAAACAGCACTCATATGAATATTTTTTTAAAAAAATGATGTGAGTGCAAGAAAACAGATTTCATGAACTTATCATAATTTGGTTAATTTAAAATCAGCAAATACTGTCTTTTATTAAATCCATAATATCATTCTAAATACATGTACTGAAATTAAACAGTCATAGATCTAAACAGATCAATGAGAATACCTGTCTTTCAAAATTTATTTAAACAGAAGTTCAACAAAATTTCACCATACCCCTCAAAATCATTACTACAAATAAATTAATTAATGAAATTAATAGATTTTAAAAACATTTTTTTAAGATCACACTTTATGTTAAGTTATTTTATAAAAGAATTTTAAGAAAAACTGGATTACAAATGAATTAATTATTTATTGAAAAACAAATTTGTTAATTTATTGTCAACTGTCCTACTTTCAGCATTATTGAAAAAGAAAACAAGAAATATAAACAAAACAGCTAACAGACTGTAAAAATATATTAATGAGAAACAATTTTTGCGTCATGGTTAGCATAATTTGAATACAATTTTTCACAGAAAAATTCACAGAAGGCTTATAAACTGGCTTGATAAGTTTTTGAATTCCCTTGATCAGAAACAACAGGGATGAAACATTCCCACTTCTGGCCTATCACTTCTCCCTTTTGTATAGTGCTGAGTGATCATTCCTATAATAGATATGTCAGTATGCAGTAATTGTCTTATGATTTTTTTTTAAAGTTAAGAATTAGGTTTTTGCTTTGAGGTCTGTTACCCTTTTAAGCCTGCAGTGCTTGCTTACTGATAATAGAATTCGTCTAAAGCAAATTTTTATAATTGATAGAAAAAAAATTTAATAAATGATTTCAAAAAATTATCAGTCATTGAAATGCTTTAAGACTATAATATATTCCTTCCACTTACATTAAAAGATTTTTTTTTTCTTCAATTTCTTCCAATTTTTAATTTTGAGCATTTTACTCACAGATTTGTTTGTGAAACAACATTGTTTCTTCTGATTCTAGCAAATTTTGGCAATTCCCTCACCTTTTACCTGAGCATTTCAGTCTAACTTTTAGATACGAAACACACATAAATATTATTATGACAAAGAAAAGAAGCCTAAAAATTACATAGGTATAAAGGGAACAGGAATAATATAAACATAATTATTCACTTTCTTTTTTTATATAGTATTTAAAAAAAAAATTTAACAATTCTTTTGTCAACCATGGTGTCAGTTTTATACTAAAATTTGCATTGAAAAAAAAAAGAAAATATTAATTATATAAAAAAAATAGATTTGAAAACAATACCAAAAAAAGATTCAATACAACTTAAGCAATATAACACAACTAAACCAATAAATACTAAGCATTTAAAATATAGTAAAATTAATATAAGTAGAAAATAAAATATGTTTGAACTAAATAAGTATTATTTTAATAAATATTTGAAATTATATAAGTAATTGATTTACTGATTACTAAAACTGCAAAGATCATAAAACATACATAACCAAAGTTTCATTATTTAATTTTATTAATATTATTTGAAAATGGAATTTTATACAAAAGCATAAGTACCAAACAAGGATTAAAAATTAAAAGATTAGCTAAAGCAGATGTACAAGAACTGCTTCACATCTAACAAATCATATTAGTAGACCGAAACAAATGATATAACCAATGTCAAAGAGCTATAGCTCAATTTGCTCACTACTTTGTGTCCATCACAGAATCAAAAGCATTTTTTTTAACTTCAGTCAGTTGGATTCAATGCTTTTCCAGACAAAATAAATCAGAAATTATTAGATTGTTGCTTTTTGTCAAATATAATTTTCTTTCTTTTTTTTTTCCAACTTTTTACAATTTATACATTTTATTACCATGTTTTAGAGAAATATGGTAATTGTGAATATAATTTCATATAAATAAGAGAAGAAATAAATTGCAAATATTCTCAAAGTGAAATAGAATTTGATTAATCTAATTAAAGAAGAAACTTCTGAATTATTTATAAAATACTCTTTTTTAATGTATCTTTATGACATTATTATACAGCCTCTCTTCTATATGAAATATGTGTGTATATATATTGCAACATATTTATAAAACTAATAATCTATATAAAAATTATTATTCATTGATAATTCAGTATGCATTTTTAAACCAGAATTTTGAAATTTGACTTCTAGTTTGGATCTGAACTTATAGAAATGTTATTACTATTTTTAAATAGAATTTTCCTTAATTTAAAAGTTATTGAAATCACATTACAAAATATATAAGAAAGTAAATGAAGGTAAAAAAAAAATGGTTTTTTTTAAATTAGAAAATGCAAAAAAAGTATAAAACTCAGTTGTGGGGGGGAGGGAAAGAATAAATTAACTTTATACTTAAAAATTTATTATTTGTAAAAAAAAATCAGAAACAATATTTATATTATTAAAAAATAAATAAATATTGATAAATAATCTAATTACATGCAACTAATTTTACTGATGACATGTAAAAAAATATCCATTGTATTTTGTGTCAACATTACTATATATTATTTTTATTTCAATATATCTTAACCCTTTAAGCAGTCAATTTCTTTACCAGAAATGTTTCCAAAAAAGGCAAATTTTTTCTTCCACGATTTTACTCATGAGAGAAGAATCAATGAATGTTTCCTAAAATTGTAGAACATCATAAGTGTCGTCAAATTGAATCGTGTCAACAGAAGGAATACTAGTAAATTTAAATCGAGGACACGGAACAGGTTGGTTTTTCACATCAACCTCGGTAAAAATTCCTATAGTACTCTATTCATCATCAGAGCTGAGCTCACTCCACGAATCATCTGAGGAATAATCCAAATAATTAGAAGAAATATCTGTATCGGTATTAGAATGTAGTTCATCATCTAACAAGAAAGTATTTTCGTTTATTCCATCCATCACTTCCATAAGAAAAAACAAGGTTTTAAATTCACAAGCGTTGAATACAGTAGAACAAAAATTTCAAAGAAATATTCCAGTTACAAAGAAAAAACTCGGATGAAAAGCATTTCAGTTACATGGACAAACCACGCCATCTATTAAAAAATATTAATACTAAATAGTCTCTTTACTATAATGAAAAATATGGGCAAACCAGAGAAGGAAAGGAGAAAATATCGATGCCCGTACGCCGTACGGGCAAACCAGTTGAGGCCAATCTTGGGTAGCACGTATACTGTACGGGCAAACCGCTTAAGGGGTTAATGTGTCATACAGGAGGGTTTTATAATAACATAAAGTTTAAACCTATCAATCATAGGGATTTTAAAATTAGAAGTATATCTTTATCATTGAAAGGCTTCATATATGAAAGATATAAATATATTTAAAGAAAAAAATGGATTAGGTTTCAAACTTCTAGTTCAAAACATTATAAATATTTTATCTCCCTATTCTGAATTTTAAAACTTTTGTTTCTAATTATAAAAATAAGGAGCACACATACAAAAAAGTATGCTAAAATATTCAAATTATATTCAAGTGTAAATTTAATAAATAAAAATACAGTTGGGACTACAATTGCTAATGATGCAAAAAATTTCTACATAAAACGTAGTCAATTTCTTTGACACAACTGTATTTCAAAGTTTATTTGTGTTATATTTATAATGTTTAACTGTTATTTAGCATGGCTAGTTCAGCAAAAAAACAAAAAGTGCATGATAGTAAGTGTAACAAAGTATTTCAAATTTGGTGAAACAAGAAGTATGTTATGATATGTAAAGGCGACAAAGCAGTATAGGTTTTATGTTCTGGAACAGTGGTGTGTAGAACTTTTGAACGGCATTTTCAGGCCAATCACATATCCTTTTGACAAAAAAGGAAATCTAAGCAAAAAGACTTAATTGCAAGAGCAATAAAAAACCGAAATAAACAGTCGACGTCTATGATTAAATATGTTGGCAAAAATTGCTATATAAGTTACTCGGCTGCAAAAGTCATTTCTCGGCAAAATAAACCTTTACAGGAGGAAAAAATTTTTAAGGAAGACTGGTTAGATGAGTGTCCTAACTTTTCAAAGATTTTGATAATAAAGATAAAATGATTCAACATATAAAAGATATTTCTCTGTCTGGTAACACAATAAGAGAAAGAATCTTAAAATTGGAAGAAATATATCAGATTAATGTGCTAAATGGTATTAACCCTCCTTTCTATTGCTATGTCTTAACAAAAGTATTAATGTCACTAAATCTGCATGTTCAGCTGTTTTTACTCAATATTGTGTAGGAAACATCATTAAGAAAGAATTCATTGTGACAGCATCTTTGCTAACAACTATAAAGGATACAAATAATTGTCTGGCTGTTAAAAATGTGCTCGGTGAGACAGAAAATGATTTTTAAAAATTGTTTCAGTAACAACTGATGGTGCTCTAAATATGGTGGGCAAAAAAAAAGAAAAAAAAAAGAAAGAAAGGTGGTTTCATAATTTTTTTCAAACAGATGTATAAGATTTGATTCTTTAATTCCACTGCATTAATCAACAACAAGCTTTAAAGGCTGAGTGGTTTAACATCTCTTCTTAATGCAATGGTATTAGTGGCAAAAATATTCAACCTCATATCATCATAGATTTTAAGTAAGTTTGATGCTTTGTTGGATGAAGCCAACTAATATATAATAATATTTGTTGATTGAGCTGATGGAATTAATTTTAAAGGTTTGTTGACTGTTTAGAAGAAATCAGACTGTTTCTGCAAAATGAAGGGGAAATAAAACAATATGTGCTGTAGTTGAATGTTATACAACTTTCAAAACTGATATTTTTTACAGAGATGTGCCAATATTTCATTGAATTGAATGCAAAGCTTTATGGCACAATTATCATTATGAGGGATCTTGTTCACCCTTCTGATACTAAAATGCATGTTTCTGGAAACAATATAAACATATTATCACAAGAAACTAGAAGATCTTCCTAAACTTGAAAAGAAAATCAAAGATTTAGATGTACATAAGAAATCAAATAAAGAAAAAGTTTTTGAGGAATTTATTTCTATAACTGATTCTTCAATCATGGAATTTTCACTGAGATTTTTATTGTTCAAAGTATTATTGGAAATGCTCAAGTTTTTATTTACCCTAATATGACTTCATTTGATAAACTGAAATAGTCTCAATTCGGTTGAAAATTGAAGAATTTGCAATCTAATTGAATGAATTCCAATCTTAGTTCAATGTGGATTAAAAAATTTATTGACATAAGGAAAAAGTTGGGATTGAAACAAAAAGATTAACAAGCAATATAAGTAAAAATTCCAGTAATGAAATTTTAGAAGCATGGAATTTAATTCCAGATACATTTAACTGTTCGAAGAAGCTGACTCATGGTATTTTAATCATATTTCATCTACCTATACTTGCACGTCATTATTCTCAGAGATGAATAACATTAAAGACTCACTCAGAAACTGCCTGGCAGATGACTCCAAATCAGTATGCATTCTGCTAAAAGTAACATCTTACAACCCTAATATAAATTTTCAAAATTATTTAATGGCACTTTACCTTAATACCTTATTAAATACTTCTTTTTTAAAAAATAGCATGTTGACTCATATAGGCTCGCTGCCCCTGCAATAGTGTAGAAAACTGGATAATCCTTTCAATTATAGCTCAGAAAGTGTCCCCATATCATAATTCTATGAAGTACATTATTTTATCATGGAAGAAAAACTAACCCAGATTTTGAAAAACTAGAATTTTCAAATTAACCAAGCTCATAGAGTAGTTAATTTAACTTAATCATGAATGAGAAAAGTTTTACTTCAGTAGAACATAACCATGATCAAATTATAAATCAATGTTTTGAAAAGTTGATATGAGCAAAATTAAATTGTAAAAAAAAAAAAAACAATAAATGCTTTACATCAAAAGATGAGGGGCCATCACACTAACATCATCAATGAAAAACTAAAGAATTATTTTTCCTTCAAAAATACAGGAATAATTATAACATTTTTATTGATTTCATGACTACTTAGTAATTATATATTAATCAAAATACATAGCAAAATAAATGTAAATTCATGAACGAAAATAAAATACTTTCAACAAACTAATTCAGACATTTGAAAGTACATCAATCAGAATATTATATATAAAGCATATTTTTAAATCTTTAATACTTTTAGACAATGTTAATCATTTCAGTGAAAGTATATATTTATATTTAAAAAAAAAACAGATATAAACATAAATTGATAAAAAGAGTGAACAACGAACACAAAGAAAAAATATGAAACCGATACAGATCAGCACAGCTAAACATTAAACATGTTCAAAAACATATGTTCATAAATAAGACATGATGTTCAAAAATTAAAAAAATAAAGGACTTATTAATTGTAAACATAAATAGCATATTCATTCATACCAAACAGAAATAAATATTTTAAAAAAATTCAGCTAAAAGCAGAAGATAATCGTAAGACTCAAGATTAATATACGGGATCTCGCCAAACAAGTCAAATCGTCCAAAGGCTCATCAAAAACCAATGAGGGATCGTACATTTTCTAACGCCTAATCACGTTAACTAATGTATCCACAATTGTTAAGAAAATATTTATAAACTACTTAAAACTTATGGGAGGATTTTTAAATTCGGATTTCATAAAATAATAGGTCACTTAGAGTTTTAAAATGATCATTCAAATGTAAAGGATCAAAGAGAGGTTTCGATTCAATCACTTAATCCTATGCGATTTAAGATCATACATAAAAATAAGGAAAATATTTACGTCTCCTAACGGCGATAGCAGCAGCGCTTCTGTTCCATTCTCAATAGAGTTTATTCATGCCAATTTAGACTAAGTTATCAATATATAATGCTACTTCCATCGAATTCCGCCGAAAAATGAATGTAAACAATAAACTACAACCACGGCAGATTGACTGATTGATGAGATGAGAAAGGGATTTTCGGTAACAAAAGCTGCTAATCCTTGATGTCAAACTGCAGGTTTTGATCTTGAAAAGAGACAGTGAGGGATGAAGCAGCAAGGGGACGAATATTTTCAGAACGGTTATTACGTAACCAATATCAAAAAGTAACAAATATCAGTGATCAATAATTTTTAAAGAAAGGTGTGATTCAAATCCTTAACGTGATCATATCGGTAGAGATGCATAATCTACGATTTCTTAAATAACAAATATTTTTGCTATTATTATTTTTAAATATTTTTTAAATAACTGTTATTTTAATCACTTTTAATTAAAAATTCCTAATTAGAATTAATAATATTTTTTATTATAATTAATATTTCATTTATTAATTTAAGTAATGTGGGGGTGACAATTTATCTATTTCAGTCAAAGTTTTAAGCTTGGTTTTTTTATCACAACCATTTAATTAATTCATTAATTGGATTATAGTATTTTCTGAAAAAAATTAAAATTAAAAAGCATCATTTCTATAAAATTTTTACTTTATTTCAATATTCTGCAAACAGATGGCGCCTGCAAAATGAATACCAATAGAAGATCACTATCTCTTGTTGTTTCTGAAAGAAGAAACTCACTGATTGTGACCAGTAAGTCTTACAACAACAATGGCAGAAAGGGGTCTTTAACTGGGACGTGCATCTGCGGTTAAGACTTCCCCTATGCAAGATCGAATTCTTCTTCGAGCGAGAGCTTCCATTGGGCAGACCGTATCGATTGTTATTTTCTATCGCGATCCGAGAGCTGGAATCGAAATGTAACCAGTAAAATCATTGGCCATTGTCAAATCACCGTTTATTGATTGGATCTGTGAATTGAAAATAAATGTGAAGTCGCCGCACCATTGACGGGAAAGATGATTTCTCATTTACAAGCATTTTCTTGTGAATACTTCAATTTAAATGATTCATTGATACGGTAATGGGGTCAATTCATGTGACGTAAAAGTCACGTGTCATGTACTTATGCGCATGGCATTAAAATCTTCATCCACAAAACTTGAGTAGATGAGTCTGTCATTAACGTTCTCCGCCAAGTATAAACCGGATTTCTTGTTTACATTTGAAGTTATAACTTGAGTCATTTTCTTTCCTCTTATTATGTGTTCAAAGATGAAGTATTGGTGTGATGCTGGATATTTTAATGTAAATTGAAAAGTGATTGGGTATAACTTTGATATACACCCCCAAAATTACGCGCCAAATCTGGCACTCCCTACGGACTTTTTAGGGTTGCTTTTTAGGTAGGATTAATTATTTGTATTTAGCAAGAATCCATCTTGGCAAGAAAAAAAAGGCGCCAAAAGCAGGTATTTGCTTGGCAAGAAAAAAAGTCGCCAAATTTCCAATTTAGGGGTGTATGTCAAAGTAGTTCCAGTGATTGTGGTGTAAAAAGTTTTTTATTTTCTTACTACAGTCCTGAATTGCGTTGTTAGCATTGGAATAGTTGAAAAGGCCTTATCACACGGTGAAATACATCGTCACTTTCTCTGACGGAAGTAACGTCACTTGAGCATTTGCTGACTGGTAAACAAAGAAAAGCAGGTGAACAAGTTGGGGTATTTATCGCTCTCTATTCATTGCTTCCATTAAGTGAATGTTTGCAATTTTTGTCATTTCATAACTCGTGTATGCTCCATGCAAAATGGATATCAATGAAACAGTGTTGTTATGCATCATCCTGGGAACAGTTCTAAGAGAAAAGGAGAAATCACAAAGAAAATTATGGTCGCGGAAATGGCTGCTTAGACGCAGGCAGAAAGGCTGCTATGAAAGTTTAATGAGAGAATTAGCTTTGGAGGTAAGCAAAAAATTAGCTAGCATTTTTTTTATGTAAAATGTTTCGTAACAAAATGATGCAGCTATAATGAATTTCTATTATTTGCTTAGGAAAAGCACTATCTTTGCTTATTTGAGTAATTTCTAAATTTATTTATATGCAATACTTAAGATATGCATTCCAAATTTGTTTATTGGTTATTTACTTTTTAGGAATTTAAATAATTAATTATTAATACAATTTGTATCAATGAGCAGAGTTGACATTTTTGAATGTTCCAAGCATTCAGTCATTAAGAATAATGTTACATTTAATAAATCTGTGTATAGATAATTATCTTAAAGTTGTTCAGTTTAAAAAATTTGAGTTGTATTTTTCAATTTAGGATGCTGAAGGTTATAGAAGATGGTGGAGAATGGACACAGCATCATTTGAGTATCTTCTTTCACTGGTATCTCCCTATATTTGTGGAAGAGATACAAACATGAGAATGGCTATCTCTCCTGGTGAAAAACTTGCTGTGACCCTGAGATATCTTGCATCTGGTGAGATTTTTTTTTTTTTTTTGTTACTTACAAACTAGACTGTACATTAAAAAGAAAAAAGAATTTTAATATTGCAATAACAGATATTTTTCTTATCTCTCATGATCCATTTTTTTCTCCCAAAAAAACATGGTTTTTCCCTTCCATCTTTATATAACATAACTGAGATAGCATATTTGACTTCTTTGAAAATGCACAAAATTTTAAACTTGCATTATTTTAGCTAGGAAATATGAAGATATCTTCTAAAATTGGATTATTAATGGATAATATAAACAACAAATTGGATTTGTATGTTGCATGTAATATTTTTATATTGTGCAAATGAAATAATGCAACTTAGCAACATGATTTTTATGTTCTTTTACCCTTATAGGTGAAACACAAAGCTCCTTATCTTTTCAATTCCAAATTGCTCAAAACACTATATCAGGTATGTAAAATTTATTTGCATTCCCCATATCATTTTTATAGCATAAAATATATATATTTCAAATTCAATTTTTGATTTTCCTTAGGCATTATTAAATTGGCGTGCAAAGCACTTGTAAAAGTGCTAAGCCGAAATCAACTACACGTGCCATCAACAAAGCCTGAATGGGAAGCTGTGAGCTCTGATTTTTATACAATGTGGCAATTTCCTCAGTGCATTGATGCTCTGGATGGAAAACATATTAAAATTTCTCCCCCTCCAAACTCTGGCTCACTCAACTATAATTACAAAGGGGAGTTTAGTATTGTGTTAATGGCTTTAGTTGATGCCAATTTAAAATTTCTTTTTGTAGATGTGGGGACAAATGGAAGAATTAGTGAGGGGTGTGTGTGGGGAAAATGCAAATTAAAGTTAGCTTTGGAAAAGAATGCATTAAATATTCCTGTGGCTAATACTTTGCCATTAACTGATACTAAAGTGCCTTATGTAATTTTTGCTGATGATGCTTTTCCTTTGTCATTCAATCTCATGAAACCTTATCCTAGCAGAGGCTTGAATGAAAAGGAAAGGATTTTCAATTATCGTTTGTCTCTAGCACGGAGGGTTTCAGAAAATGTATTCGGAATTCTTGCTGCTCGATTTCAAATTTTCAAGCAGAGAATTCTAACAACTCCAATGAATGCTACAAAAATAGTTTTATCATGTTATGCTTTACACGACTTTTTAATTGCAAAAAATTCCAGTATTTATATTCCACTCTCCAGTATAGATATTGAAATAATTGAAAATAAAGAAATTCAAAAAGGTGATTGGAGGCATTATGCATCTGAAGCCTTTGTTCCATTATTAAAGAGGAACAGTAATCTTGGGGAATTAGCTAAAGACGTTCGCAAGAAATTTTGTACTTATTTTAATGGAGTGGGTGCCGTCAAGTGGCAGAAGGATATGTGCCTTTTGCATTACTTTTTATAAAATTGTGTATGTATGTTTCTTTTACTTTATCAATTGTATTGCTGTCTATTGCAAATACTGTACTATTAAATAAGGATTTTTTCAATTTTCATTAAATTTTGTTATTAAGTATGGGATAAATTGTTTTATAGTGATCACCATAGCCTTCCGTGTATGATTGCTTTTAGTAATAATAATAATAAAGTATTGATAAAAATTACTTATCAGTTTGGAACCCTCAAATTTTCAGGTCAATATTGCAAGAAGGTGTGGAGTTTATGTAGTTTTGTTTCATAAGTAACACCCCTATCAGTAACAACATATGAGTGAAATAATATATAAACCTTTATTTGATACGAGTAAACAACAGATTGTGATTCCAAGGCATAACTATGAATGATATACCTTTGAATATTCAAAAAAAAAAAATTTATTGTCCCCGCATCATTGAAGCATTCATCTAGATTATTTTGCATTAGAATGTCCATAGAAACATGTAACTAAAAAATCGTGCTGCATTTTACACAAAATTCATCAAAAACTATCTCATTTATACGCACAGGTTTTATCCTTTAATGAGTCTTTTCATTAGCAAATCAACAAAAAAAATGCTTCAAAATATTGTAAAATAAATACAGAATCTTTGAAATTCCTTTTTTTAAAAGATTTTATTGATCTATTGTTTTTTCTAAGAAATATATCTTCTTTTATAAACTATTTAAAAAATAAATGAAAAAAGTTTACGGTGTTAAAGACTTTTACGAAATTAACAGTCTCTTAACATTCCTAACAAAATTATTCAAAAATTTAAAATAATTTATTGATAAAATTGATGTTATGTAAACAAAAGTATTGATATATATGTGATGCCGGCATTTAGATTTTCTATTATAAATTTAAAAAATATATATTTACATTTGGATAAATTTCTGTATTGCCCAAGATGTTTTAAAAAATTCACGATGAAAAATTTATCACTAGCAATTTATTTAAAATATCCCTTTTAGTTTTAAAAGATCTTAAAATCCTTTTTTTAAAAAAAATGGGCTATCATTCCGAGCAACGGAATTCTCATGCTAATTAAGCACAGAAAATTTAATTATGAGAATATCAAATCGTTGCAATCATGAAAAAAAATAGTAATTATGGTGTTTATATCGATTTAAAGACATCAAATACGAAATTTATTCAAAGTGTTGAATGAATGTAAAAGCTTTATATATATATATATATATATATATATATATATATATATATATA
>JAPMOQ010043494.1:68771-80816 GCA_026543055.1 Argiope trifasciata | reverse complement strand
ATATTTCTGCGGAGACTTGAGTGCGAAATAAATCTTGTTTTCGTACAATAAGACCAGATGTTCAATTGCTTCCAGCAATAGTCATTATCTTGCGATAAGACAGGAAGAGCTCAGAACTATGACTCCTTGTGAAATGAGAAACTGTCTGCATGTGATCAATAGGTTCCGTTGCCCACCTCGCCAGAACTATTTGTGGGAGGTCTGCTCCAAGAACATGCATCATTGTGAAAGGGACTTTCCCTATCCCTTTGAATGACTGAGTTTTTGTTTGAGAGCTTCCATTGGACTGATCATATCTATTGTAGTTTTCAATCGGGATTACAAGAGTTGAGTTGAAATATCACCAATAAGATCAAGTTGAAGATTTGAATCACACCCTTCTTTGAAAAGTATTGATCACTGGTATTTGTGACTTTCTGATATTGGTTACTTAATAACCGTTCTGAAAATATTCCTCATCCCTATTTAGTAATTGCCTATTTAAACTGAAGATATTGACCTTCTTTTTCAGATAATGTTTTTTCCCGGGAATCGAGTCATAAAAGGTAGCAAAGGGCTGAGTAACTCAAGGAAAGGGCGAATAAAGGACAGACCTCCCAAATTTAAATCATCTATTGATTTTCTGTAAACCTTTTATCCATACGCCTATTTCAATTAGCAAACATTTTGAAATGTTGCGTTGTTAACACACTTCAAAAAAAGAAGGGGGGGGGGGAGAATGGCAGAAAGAAATTTTACTTTAAATAATACTTTTCTACTGCTTTTACATTTAAATCTTAATTCTTACATAAAAAAGACTCTTTAATTCTTTATGAAAAATTGGTTAGAAAAGTTTTTTTTTTCTATATCATTTAAGAAGGCATCATTTCTAACATTTCAAAGTGTTCCATTAACAAAATATAATTTCAAATGTATTATGAATCTAACTTATAAAAGAATTTTAAAAAATTGGGAAGGAGGAGTTTGTTTTGTTTTTAATCTCTTAAAATTTTAATTAATTAATATGCAAAATCCCAATGCTTTTTTTCCGTGCATTGTTGTATAAAAGAAATTTCATTTTTTACTTTTTAAATTCATTTTGAATTTTTTAAATAAACAGTATGAAGGTAATAAGAATAATTCATATGCTTGAAAATTCACATCTCTTTTTAAACTTAAAAGCGGAGCAAAAACTGACATAATACGTAGATTTTATTGCAACAACATCGCCTTTACATATATTATTGGTCTGAGGCAATTTCAGGCTTCCAGCAGATATTCTCTGAAGGATTCCAAGACCATTTACTTTCTTTTGACAGTAATCGGTTATCAATCATTGATATGACGTTTCGTCAACTAATTTGTCGGAACTCAGGAAGATTGATCTCGTTGAAAAACGCTCAGCGGATCAAATAAAACAGTCACCAATAAAAAAAAAGTTAATGAATGAATAATTCGACATTTGGTGCTTTTTATGACGATTATGAGGAATGATATAATTTATTTTGTGCTCAATATATTAAAAAGATTTGAATACAAACGAAATTGGTGGATTTTTACTTTCCCCCAAATTTTCGCGGGGTCAAGAGTTCCTAAGGGTAGGACCGTCATCGAACATTCAAGTCAAAATTTATCGCTTTCGTTTATTGTGCACAACTGCAAAGTCTCAGAGTTTCTAGAATAGTGAATGGGAAGACTGTTCTGTTTATTTAACCCCCGGTAATTGATAACATCACTTTGCGAATCATTGCACGGAGAGTTGTTTTCTTAATTTTTGCTAGGCATTTTTAGAAAAAATTAATCAGCAAATTGGTTGGACAGTTGAAAAAATATATTATTTTAGAGCCGCATAATTGTTTTAATAGATATAGATATTGATTATCTATGTCCTAAAACATCTCGTAGTTTCTTTTTCAGAATTCAACATTGCTTATAATCATTATTCTCTGCTGCAAAATAATGACATTTTCATTTTAAAGGACTCCAAGTAATGAAATATACAACTTAAGACCTTATGAATTGTATCAATGTAAATGCATATCAAATGTATTTATGCAGAATTTTTTTGTATACTGCTCTAGTGATTTTAAAGCGTGAATAAAATTCAAAACAATCGACAATTTATTGCAATTTTTTCTCTCGTCTATTTTTACCACTTTCAGTACACATTCAATGAAATTGGCATTTTCAAAAACATTCAAATGCAGCTAAAATGAGCAAACAATTATTTAAGATATTATGAAATAGTATTTTACTCCTCATAAATTTCGGTAAGTTTATAATGTCTAAAATTTTCTTTTAAAAAATACGGAGGGCAGGCGATTGTTGATGACATATCCAGAGGCCCAAATTTTAAATATGAAATAAAAATTTGCAGAATCGATTGTATGTGAGCATGATACCCCAAAATAAAAGCAACTAGATAAGTTAAATGTATCCAATTTTATCAAAATATATAATTGTATTAATTATTAGAATATAATTTGTAAAAGAAGTGGTTATCTTGAATCTGTCTATTCATGAGGGTTTGATTAATCATTTAATAAATGATAAATGAAATTGCTTTGCTTTGACATCATTATTACAAATATGCATCCAATTTTCGCTCCAATCTAAAAGAATAAGAAGACGTACTTCATTTTTATACTTGATTCTATTCAACAGAACAAAGAAATACGGATACCGCTGCACAGCATAAACATATGCATATGAAAAAGTAGAGAGGTAAATACTATCATTAATGACCTAGATTGGAGAAATTAATTGTAGCATTAGATAGTTTTTAATAATAATAATAATAAAGTATTGATAAAACTTGCTTTCCAGTTTGGAACCCACAAATTTTAAAGTTGGTACTGCACAAAATTGCGCAGTTTATATAGTTTTATTTCATAAGAAACACCCCTATTAGTAAGAAAATATGAATGAAGTAATATATAATCCTTAATTTGATACGAGTTGTGATTTCAAAGCATGACTATGAATGCTATACTTTTGAATATTCAAAAATAAGTTATTTTCCACGCATAATTGAAGCATTTATCTAGATTATTTTGCATTATAATGTCCATAGAAACATGTAATTAAAAATCGTGCTGCACTTTACACAAGATTCACCAAAAACTATCTCATTTAGCCACACATGTTTTATCCTTTAATGAGTATTTTCATTAGCAAATCAACAAAAAATGCTTCAAAATATTGTAAAATAAATATAGAATCTTTGAAATTCCTTTTTTTAAAAAGATTTTATTGATCTATTGTTTTTTCTAAGAAATATATCTTCTTTGATAAACTATTTAAAAAATAAATGAAAAAAGTTTACAGTGTTAAAGACTTTTACGATATTAACAGTCTTTTAACATTCCTAACAAAATTATTCAAAAATTTAAAACAATTTATTGATAAAATTGATGTTATGTAAACAAAAGTATTGATATATATGTGATGCCGGCATTTAGATTTTCTATTATAAATTTAAAATATATATATTTACATTTGGATGAATTTCTGTATTGCCCAAGATGTTTTAAAAAATTCACGATGAAAAATTTATCATTAGCAATTTATTTAAAATATCCCTTTTAGTTTTAAAAGATCTTAAAATCCTTTTTTTTAAAAAAAGGCAATCATTCAAAGCAACGGCATTTGCTAATTAGATATAGAAAATTTAATTATGCGAATATCAAATCGTTTCAATCATAGAAAAATAATAAGTATGGTATTTATATCCATTTAAGAATATTACAAATTAAATTTCTTTTGAATGTTGAATATCTGCAGAAACTTGTTTAATAAAAATAACAAATGAATATTTTTCTGCGGAGACTTGAATATGAAAGAAATCTTATTTTTGCACAATAAGCCAAGCTGCGCATTGTTTTCAGCAATAGTCATTATCTTGCGATAAGATCACAAGAGCACAGAAATATGATTCTTTGTGAAATGGGAAACTCTCTGCAAGTGACCAATAGATTTCGTTGCCCGCCCCCCGACAACTATTTGTGGGTGGTCTGTTCCAAGAACCTGCATCAATGTGCAAGGGTCTTTCTCTATGAATGATTGTTGTTTGAGAGCTTCCATTGGACAGATCATCTCGATCGTAACTTTTTATAGTGATTACAAAAACTGTAAACGAAATATTTCCAATATGATCAAATTAAGGATTTGAATCGCACTCTTTAAAAAATATTGATCACTGGTATTTGTGATTTTTTGATACTGGTTACTTAATAACTGTTCTGAAAATATTCATTATCCCAACCAGGAACACAAAACATTCTTCTCTAGTGTCCTCAGGGATCGCTCTATTCCCTTCACTGAAACCATAAAGAGAAAAGCAATAATCTTTGAATGGGTTGAAAAAGTGAATGAACCGGTTATTCTTCGAACTACCGTATCATTGAATCACATATCACTGAAATTGAAGTATTCACAAGAAAATGCTTGTAAATGAGAAGTCATAGCTCCCGTCAATGGAGCAGCCAATTCACATTTATTGTCAATTCACCTCTCCCATCAATTAGCGGCGACTTGATAAAGGTCAGTCCCATAAGGATGATTTCTAACTGCCTATGACGTAACCAAATAAGAGATTCATTCCGCATGCGCCATCTATTGGCAGGATATAGAACTATAAGGAAAATTCAACTTTTTCAAAAAATGCTATACTCCTAATAAATAAATAGATTTGAAAAAAAAATCAAAATTAAGACTAAGTCAACCGTATGATTGAAATAACAGATATTTGGAACAAATATTAAAAAAAAAATAGCAAAATTGTTTGTTGTTAAATATTGTAGATTATGTATCGCTCTCTGGTTCCAACAGTTGTCTCGACGGGACAGCCATTGTCCCATTCTAGTCACGTGATTTTCCAGTAGTAGGCGTGGTTTTCCATTGCGTGCAATAATTGGCGTCTTATGAACCTACCTTTACTGTTTTCCCCTTTCATCTGTTACGAAATCGAAGAGTGTTCTGCGGATAACGATTCTAACTTCGGTGTGTTCAATCAATTGACAGACGTGGTGTAATCCTCGCTTTAAAACTTTAATTGTTGATTTACGTAAATTTTATGCGCTTTCGAGACCGGGATAGTAATATTTTAAAGAAAATTTAATTAAGAAACTAATTTAATATCGCAGTTCTCATTATGGCTGCTGCATCTGATCCTTATTCCGTAAGTTTATATTTTACTTTTTTTTATTGCTTGAAAATTATATTCGCTTATTCTTTAAGCAAATTATTAGGCTCTTACAGTCATATCGAAATTATTTAAGCCTATCAAGTGTTCTATTGTTCAAAATAAGATTTTAAATTTAATTTATGGAAGATGTTGTTTGTTATTATTTCTTACTTTTGCTGAATTTTTAGGTGTATTTAAATACGTTTTAAATTATATGATGACTTATTTCCTAATTTCTCTCTTTATTAAGTACAATGACATAATTGTCATGTCTAGATAAAAATAATTAAATTACTTACTTAAATTACTTATAAATGCAAGCATACACATTTTCATCTTGGCCAAAGAGATAGAGAGAGAAGACTCTTTAAATTTTTAACTTCCCTTTTATTCCATCTTAAGAGGCATAATTTATGTACAAGAAGCAAGGGCAACTGATGCTGCTCACCAGTGATATAAGAGCAGACGAGCATAAAAAAGAGAGAAAATATTTCCCGAATTAATTCTACTATGAGATTTTTATGTGAAATTCTTTACACATCTGATTTAGGCAAGGGCATTAAAGGGATCTTATAAAAAGAATTTGCTAAGGTTGACAAATTTTTGTCTCTTCACTCTGAGATTGTGTAAGTGCAGATTTAAGAAATTTAAAGTTTGTGTTAAGTTAATTAAACAAAAAGTATGAATTGGGATCAAAGATTAAGGGAACATTTTAGAATGAATTTAATATATACAGAATTAAGATAAAACTCTGGGAATTAATTAAATTATAACTATTTACATTGAAGAATCAGGAAACCAGTACAGCCAGCCATATGCAAATAAAGGAGGTATGCAACTAATCAGTGCAATGTGATGTGGTCAATAGAGCATATATAAGGCAACGTGTTTCTGTGGAGGCTATTACATTGATTCTAGCTGCTACATGGCTGCTTATCAAGATTTAAAAGATTTTTTAATAGAGACTAATTTCTGGTGCATGAGCGACGTGGCATAGCATTTCTGAAATAGCAGTGAAGTTTGGATTTTCACACACAACCATTTCAAAGGTGTACAGCAAATATCAAATTTTTAGTAAAACTATAAATCACAGTGGTGTGGCCAGAAAAAGACCTTGACAGAATAGCATCATTGACAACTGAAAAGAATGTTACTCAAGATGGATGTTCAGCACTTCTTCAGATTGCTGCAGATTTGATTGCATAACCATCAACAAGTGTCAGTGTATGTATACAACATATCTTAATTGATATAGGTTCTTGCAGCTGCAGACCAATTTGTGTAGCATTGTTGACCAATTAGCACAAAGCTCTGCTCTTTGCCTGAGCTCAACAGCGTTATTTGGCTCTTAATGACTGAACAAATGTTTTCTGGCATTATGAATCATGTTTCCAATTCTATCAAGCAGATGGCCTTGGAGAAAACGTCATGGTTCCTTTATGCCTATAAGGAACGGTTTTCAAGCTTGTAGAAACTCTGTTATGGTAGAAGGTGTATGCCATGTTGGCTAATGGCAGTTGGGCACAGTAAATATGTCGTGACTGCAAAGTCCTCCAAGTTCCCATAACAAATTATACCTCTGGGGGTGCTGAATCAGGGATGATTCGGTCTCTGATTTGGATCTAAATTCTGATTTGCAGATGGGGGAATGAGTGTATGAATGAGTTCGATCGCCCTCTAAAAAGTGTCACATATGTTAGAGCAAAGTTGTACTTTCACCTTAACAGTGCTCATAAACAATGAAAGGCACACACCTCTGCCTTAATTCAGAAGAGCTCCGCTCATTTGGGCTTGGTATGACCAAGTGGCATTGGACCCATCCACCAGAAGGAGTATGCAGTTGGTATGAAATTGGACTGTTGATACACATAGACATAACCATCCATGATAGCAGTACATTAACATTCTTTTTGAATTCCTATATCCATCCATGTTCTGTACGCATTCTAACAGATGTGGGCAATTCTAACAGGATAATGTGCCTCACAACAGATCCTCAATAACTACTGAGTGACTCAAGGAGCATTCTTCTGGATATCATTCCTTCTCTTGGCCACTTAATTTTGCAGACATAACCATTATCGAGCATATCTTGAATGTCCTGCAACTTGATGCTCTTTGGAGATCACCACCACCTTACATTCCCATGCCATTGTGGACTGTCCTGCAGAAATCATAGTGTGAACTGTTTCTGCAATATCTACACAAATTAGTTGAATCCATTCTATGTCATGTTGTGGCACTTATTTGTGCTCATAAGGCCTCTATATAATATTAGATTGATGTACCAGTTTTTCTGGCTCTTTAGTGTAAAACGTAGATCCTATAAAAATTTCTTGAATGGGGAAAAAAAAAATTAACTTTATTTTTACTAATTATGTTATTGGAAAAAAAAATCAGCATAATTTATGTTATTGACATCTGAAAGAAACATGCAAATATGGTGGGTGATCTTTGTGTTAGACATAGAAATCAAGACCATTGATAATTTATAAAAAAGTAAAGTAATATTTCTTACCCAAAGTAATTTTTTTATTTATTATTAAATATATGGGCCGGTGGAAGTTATGAAGTTATTTTAAGTTTAATTTTTGTTTTTTGTTATTATGTGTATTTAACTTGCAATACAAAATCCCAGTAATGACAAATAATCTACAGATTATTTTATTTAAAATTTAAAAAAAATTCCTATTATTTTATTGAGTTTGTATTCCCAATATTACTTTATGTATATTCATTTCTTTTTATATGAATTATATTCAACATCAATATAGATAGTTGTATATTGTATAGATCAATTATTTTCCCAGATAAATTTCTTTCATGATAGAAAAATAATTTTCTTATAAATACAATAATATTTTTTTATGGGTTAAAAATGCCAATACTCTTTAATTCTGTATTTTATTTCTAGGTTCAGTTTAACGGTGAACCATTGGATACCATACAATTGCTAGTGAATTCTAAAAATGGAGATAAAAATTTAGTACCTGCAATAGTAATGAAATTTATATGATGCAATTATTTATTAATTGCTTGAATTTCTTTAATAATATAATTAGTAGTTTAAACTAATCTCTCTCTCTCTCATTCACTCTCTTTCGGTATTTTTCTAACAGTGTTACTTTACTGGGTTACTTCAGGTGCTTGGTTCTTTTTTATATACATTTTTTAAAAGATTTGTACTTTAGATTAATGTTTGTTTGGCATAGCTTTAACTATACTGGTCCTTATGCCATAAAAAGACTAACAAGTCTTCTAATTATTGATACTAATCATAATATTTTAAGAGAACTTTTCAATACTTGTTTACTATATGTATCTATATGCAGTACCATGAAAACCAGTACTGCAGATTAAACCTCTAAAAAATGCAGTACCCTAGGTACTAATAATAATAATAATAATTCTGTCTGTAAAATAAATGTAACAATTCATATAATAGCTGTTAACCATTTATAATGTATATAAATTATTTACATATGCATTCAAAATATGTTTAATATATGCATTTATTATTTAGTTTTCTTATTTATTGCTGCTTATATGTTGTATTTTCGAATGTGGATCATGTATTTTTCTGGCAAAAGCTAGATTTTCAAAACTGTAACTGTTATTTTTACTACTTTACATAATACTTCAAGATTTGGTCATATTTTATTGCCCACCAGTTTAGTGGGACCCTACTCAATATTTTGTATATATTATTTATCAAGTTTTAATCTGAGGAAAAAGTATTCTTCTCACATATATTGCAAAACTTTTGAAAGGTAAACAAATTTAATTGATATAAAATTAAAGGTAAATGCTATATTCAAATATGAATTTTCTTTTGTAAGAATGTAATTTACTACCATCTTATAGTTTAAAAGCAGAATAATGAATTGTATAATAGTTGAATGTTTAAAAGCATCTTTAAAAGAAAGGAAAGATACAAAATAGAGCTGACATATATTCAAAATGAATTTCTACGGATATTTCAGAAAAATTCTGACAGTTATTTCTCATTTAAAGTTGCTTATCTAATAAACTTTATTGTTCATAAAATAATGTATTTAAAATAACATTTACAGAACTTAGGCTTCATGGAAATAAAGAATTATGTACACTTCAAACCACCATTAGAATTAAATGACACTGGACAAGATTTCTCTGCTGCAGAAGAGGAAGAATGGTTAGAAATGGCATGGTTTTTAGAAGAAGATCTACACTGGGTACTCAAGCTACCTTATCAAAGGTTAGGTATTTTAAAAGAAACCTTTTTTCAAATATTAATTTTTAGTTGAATGTGTATTACACTTTTATAATTTTCAAGTGAGTAGTTTGATAATTGTATGCACATTCCACATTAAATATCTATAAAAGTATAAAGCTTTGTGTATATCCACAGTTTTCTCTTGACCAGAATGAAAATTTATATATTTTCTCTCCAAAATAAGAAAAAGGTCATTGTCTAAAATATTGGTTAATTAAAAGTAATATGCTGAATTTGATATTTTTTGGTGATGCTAATTTCATTTCTATGTAACTTTTTTTGAAATTTTCAAAAGTAAATTTGTGTGTAGTTTGTAGTAATATTATTGTTATAAGAATTTGAAACCAATGCCTTTGTTTTATCAAATCAACCAATCTCAAGCTTGTTCTAATGTTTTAAATTATAATAAAAAGATTGCTTTTTTTTGGGGGGGGGGGAGATTGCTATTGCATTAATTTACATATTAATGGCTTTATTTGAAAATTGTTTTAATTACTTTTATTTATTTGCATGAAATTGTTATTTTATCCTATACTTTATTCTTTTCAATTGATTTATTTTGTATATCATTTGTTTTTTTACACTTTATTAATTCAGTTACACTTTTTCTCATTGCTTGTTACTTGTATTAATTGTAACAAATTTTATTTTTTATATACTGAAATTTTACTTCTGTTTAATTTTGTATTATTATGGAAATCATCTGATTGATATAAAGCTTTTTGATTGAGGATAAATAACATTTTGTGCCATGAAAAACTTGACACCTAGCTTGCTTAAATACAGGCAAGGCATACATAAAGAATAATGTTAACAAACAAATAGAATGCTAATTGCTAAATAGAAAACAACTCAGCACAAACAACTAAAGAGTTGGATACAATGAATTTTTGTGAGAGTACCTCCACTTATGTGATTTTAATGTCAAAATATAGAGCTTCTTAAAGGATCTCCACATCTGAGTCCTTATTAATTAAGTGTCCATTTAATTTCCAAAACCAACCCTGTCACAAAATTGTTGTCAAGATCGGGATAAGTGATTTGGCATCAGTAAAAAGTATCTGTAAATCTTTTTCTTTCTGATATTGAGAGCACATGAAAATGATATTACAGATTTGCAGCAGTATTATTTGATAACATTGGCATTTTTTCCTGTTAACTATAATTATTAGATACTGTGACATGATTTTTATTCTTTCATAAAGTATTTAAGTACTTATTTTTCTGTTATTTTTAAAAACCAATGGTTAGATATATTTTTTTGAAGTTACTATTATTGCAATTTTAGAAATAGAAAATGGTTTTATAAAACTGTTTAGTTTGCTTATGTTTAACCATTTCATTAATTACTTTGAAATAATTTGGTATATATAAATTTTTCAATGTTCCATCAAATAATATTTTACTTTTGGGTTGATTAATTTCTTTTTAGCTAGCAAATTATATATATATATATATATATAACTTAAAATTAATAATTTACAGCAGTGAATGAACTGTAGTAAACAGGCACGTAAGCTGAAGGAAATGAAAAAAATAAGGCTCTTAGAACAGTATGTTGAGAATGTATATCTCAAAGTCTGAATTTTCATTTTTTTAAAAATCTTTGCATTAAAGTGTGACAGTCAGAGGAATATTCATTAATATGAAATAAAGCCAATATTCTTAGATGGGCATTAGGGCCAAAAAAATTTGCACTCAAATGTGAAAAGGTAGGGTGTCCACTGTACAGTCTAGCAGTGTTGAGTGTTATTTCCTCCTCTTATTGTTTCTTGTATGAAACTTAAATTTACTTATCATGAAATTTATGAGCATCAATTGGCAAGTACTTATTTCTTGAATAAATTAATGTTAGATATATTTTGCAACTTTTTTGTACTTTCACTTACATTGCATAGATATATAATTTTCACTTATTATCAATATATTTTATTTTGAAATCAGATTCAGAAAAGAGGATATTCATTTTTCTGAAATTTTTGTTTTTACTTTTATATTTCAGTCTTTCCAAATAATAGCAGAAAAGAAATACTATATAAATCATTCCATATTGATAATTTCATCACTAGAAAAACCAACATTCTAGAATAGGTTTGGCATCAAAGGCCGTGGTATGTGTAGATGTGTCTGTAAAATCCATGTTCCATTGTTATGGACGAATAAAATTCTGCTTGAATCTAATGTTGAGTTCGTTTGTTGTGGGTATATATTGTAACACAATCAGCAGGACCCAATAATAAACATGGGTGTTTATTTATATGAAAACACAAATACACTTCTCAGAGGCACAAGCAATCCTTAACAGGTCATTTAGAACAAATAGCAATTCACAAATAGTATTTGGTAGCTAACAACAACCACTGCACACAAAGTGACCAAACAGAACTCAGCAGGAGGAAGAAATCTATGTAGCTATCCTATACAATCTGTCCAAATGCCTGAAATTCTCCGCCATTTCTTTGCTTTAGTTGTATCCGACTGCTGACTCACTACTATTCGACTGGCTATTCCTGACATGACCTCAATGCTGCTTCTATAATAATTTCCAGGCATACAGCTCAATTCATCAATTGTTTGAGCACCACTCAATATTTCTGCTTCACTGGACTGATATAACAATTTTGCT
>JAPMOQ010043494.1:0-68761 GCA_026543055.1 Argiope trifasciata | reverse complement strand
GACTGACTTCGGCTTGGACTACCAGCCTTTTATAGTTTTCAGAGCAAGGCAGAGAAAGCTCTCGAGCAGTCAAACACTTCTCAGTTCCTATTGGCTCTATCGCCAGAATTCTTGAAGATATCACCCATTTTGTCATCGAAAGGCCGCCAAGCCTGGGGATTCCTGATCCAGTATCCAATGGAGCTAAGCGTAAAATGATGGAATTAAATTTGCTGAGAAACAACATTATAGATTTGTAATACCCACCTTTTCAGGACTGAAACCCTGGCAGTACTGCCACAACCAAACAGCTGGTGTATACCACAGATCGATGTCAAAACAATAACTGAACTGGCATAACCTTTCGCTGCTTTGGACTTGGATCACTTCTTCGGTTTTGATTGCACTTCTAAACTTAATTCCACTTATAAAAATGCACGGTGTCTACGGAGTCGAACATTATAGATTCGTAATATCCACCTTTTCAAGAACTGAAACCCCAACAGTACACTACAACTTAACAGATCTCTTCTGAATGAATTCTAGCGACAATGGTCGATTGGCCTAGTTAAACTTCTCCCATCAAATCAGTCACATATCAGGATGCTTCAATGATGCTCAGGAGTTCACTTAAAAGCCAGAGATTCTTCGCCATCATCTCCAGAATTTTTAAGGGAAGATTTGTGCCTATTATCGGCTTATTCTTGACACTCGAGAATTCTTCCCATCTCTAAACATAGAAGAGTAACATAAACATCTCTAAACATTAAAGAGCACATCTGCCTTTACAGGAAAGGTTCCCCTGCGACGACGAAATTTGTCTAAATACACAGCAGATTCTTCATCTTTTATCCACATCTCACTTCTCTGCAAATCCAAATTTAAGGAAATCAACGCCGTAACAACCGAGATCAGCATTTCCAGATACAAAGACATGAGAAGACAGACAAGACTGCTAAATTGGCAAGTATTCCAGCGATGTCATCTATTCCTGTAGACGACTTAAATTAGTACACTAAAATGCTTCGTTATTCCAAGTGGCAAGCTCAGCCGGACCTTGAAACTAACAATAAACTACGTTATTAAACCTCATATACAACCATGGTCTTCATTACCGAATCGAAAAGCAGGCACATTATTAACCCATTTTCGTATGCGTGAATTTTCGCATACTAAATCCACCCATTTCCATGTGTTGCTAGATGAACAACCATCTCTATGTTCTTAGTGTGACTGTCAAATGTCTGACCAACAAATATTGTCAGAATGTCCAAATTTTAGTTTTCAGTATTAAATTTTTTTCAAAACACGTACACCCCATTACCTTTCTTATTTAATAATATGCCACATGCTCAAATTTTTGAAGTTTTGAAATCAATAGGTTTTTATCCACAAATTTAAGTATTCTTCATCTTTTTCAAAAGTTTTCACATTGTTTTTATAGCTGAAATTATATATTTTAATACTGAAAAAAACAATACAGTTTGATGCAGTGTAGTCAACACCATGGCTCTTGTGCCAATGAAATAAGAATTTTAACAAAATACAAAGACTTGATCCTCAATGAGAGACGAAGAGGCTTGCTAAGACAGAAATCCATTTCCATAGCATCTCAATTATCTCATGTCTATTGACATAATCCTAGATTGGAACAAACAGACACATCTAAACAATTTTCTCCTTCCCTTAGTACCTGAATTTTCGATTCTACTTCAGGGGCTTCATTCAGAGAAAACAGCTTCCTTTCTGCAAAATGGTCGCAAGCCAATTAAAAAAAAAATCATTTGCCATCTTCCTTGTTTGGGCCTCTCCTTATTGTACTTCGGTTTATCTTTCAGATTGCTAAGTTCTTTTTCAGTGACATTGGTCTCCATTTGGTCTTCGACCCTTTCTTACTCAATATGGCCCCTTCATTTCCTTCAATTTCACTTGTGACATCTTGAATGCCTTTTTCCATTTGTTGGACATCTTTCACTCTTATAATACATCTGTCAACATGAACTCTAAATTCGTTGCATCGTCTTTCAGTGTGGTTTTTAAATTCATCACATTTTCTTTTGATGATTGTATTGAATTCTCGCATTTTCTTTCTCCAAGCTTGAATATCTTACTGCATTTTTTCTTGCACAGCGTGATTTCCTTCCTGCATTTGTTTTTAATTCAGTAAATAAAGCTTTCAGATTGTCGTTTTCCGCTATTTTTGCTTGGAATCTCGTCGACTCCATACACCGTTCACCACTACCCACTTCTGACAACAAATGTTATTTACAAATAAAATTCTGCTAAAATCTGATGGTGGATTCACTTTGTAGTAGATCACTTTGTACAATGATCAGGTTTCAATAACAAACAAGAGCATTTATTAACACGAATAAGCAGCCGAGATACATACAAGCAATATACAGCGTAATACTTAGAATAAACAGTAGCCCACAAGTTGTAATCTGTAGCAAACAACAACCACAACATCCAAAGAAGCCCAATAAAAATCAGCAGGGAGCAGGGGGATCTACTTAGCTGTCCTATACTGTCTCTTCTCTAATGTCTTCTCACTTTAGCTGTATTCAACTGCCGACACGCTCTTGCACGAATGGCCATTTCACACATGACCCAGTGCTGCTTTTATACAGCTCAATTTATCAATCGCTTGAACTCCACTTAATGCTTTCTCTTCCATTTACTGATCCAACAAATTTGCCATTAATTCACTATGCGATTCTAAACCTTTCGACGACCGGCTTCATCTTGGACTGCCACCCTTTTATAGTTTCCAGAGCAGGGCAAAGAAGGTTCTTGGTCGATCAAGCATATCTCACCTTTTACTGGCTTTGGCCAAAATTCTTGGAAGTTTCTGATATTATCAGTTTTGTTGTCAATCCTGAGTGGGCACTGATTCACAATAAAATAGAGAAGATTGTAAAATGGTCTTTCTTATGATTTAATAACCATGCTGGAAAGAAACATTACAGATTCTAAACAATATTCTAAAACTTATTATCATAAGGAATACTTAACTTATTCATTAAAAAAATATGATATAATAATGCAATATATTTGAATGCATTTTTTTATGAATTAATATTATTTTTTTATTCTACTCAAGTTATTATTTTAATTATAAAATTATATTCAATAATTAATTTGAATGATATTTTTGATTTCCATTACAGTTTAACAGCAAGAACTATATTTCTCTTACCTAAAACTCTTGTTCCATTTGCTATCCAAAAATTATTTTTTACATCCTAGTAATTAATTGATAATCCACGGTTTTAATTTTTTCTCTCATGAATAACATTTTTAATAATGGGGATAAAATTATTATTCCAATAGTTCTTTTAACTTATTAATAAATAATTAATATCTTTGCTTACAGTATTTTAACTAATGATTGTAAGTAAAAGAAGAATGAGAAAGTGGTGTTTATTTTAAGTATTTTTAAAAATGTATGTGATAGTTTTAGAAATCTATAAATCATAAAGTTTTGTTTTAATTGATAAATTTCCCTCTCAATTAATAATATTTTGTAGGTTTTGGTCACAAGTAATTTATGATGAGGGTTTACATAAGTGTTTAGAATCTTATCTGTCCCAGGCTCCACGGTAAGTAACATAACTTATAACATTTCCTTTTAAGTTTTAATATTAGATTTTTCTGAATCTTTAAATCTGGTGGGATACCCCTACCTGCTCACCTTTGGTACTTTGGTAAAAGTCCTGGGTGGTGTCACTGTCTGGATATTTCTAGAAAGCAGGAAACAGCTCTCACTTGTTTTTTGTATGGACACACAAAATCCATCACTTTCTAATATGGCCAGGGTATGTTTACTGAATGTCCTTGGTGTAAGACAGATTAAGCCTCCTCTGATCATAATCTTAATGTTTAAATTTTACTGTTTTTGAGATTTCAAGAGGTCTACTTTTGTTTTTGGAACTTTTTAGAGATATGTGACTTTAAGGTGGTATTATAGTGCAGCTATACTATCTGGGATAAGAAACAACAACAATGAATCATGATTTTAAACAAATTTTTAGAAATAATATTGGGAACTTCAGTTTTGATGCAAATTTAATAATGCTGTAGGGAAAATGTTATAAAAAAATTTTAAGCTTTTTATTTGCTAAATCCTATATTTTCATGGGTTTTACTTTTCATTTATTCTTTGATCATCTTTATGTTATCAAACTGATAAAATTGTAAATAGCCCATTTCTTTAACGGAAATCTGTTAATATTGAATAATTCCATTTACAAGTTTTAATTCTTGAACAAATTTTATGAAATATAAACTTTTGGCATTATGAAACTATAAATCTTCCTTGCCTATCTTTTCTATTCTCATCAAATTTGGGGTTAAATAAACCAAACATTAATTAATTTTATTTTTTCATTTTAAAACATAAAATATAGAAAACTGATAATTATTTTTATACAGTATTTAGGCTTTATTTATGGTTCTGATAAAATTCTGTTCTGTATTTAAATGCAACTTTACATGGAGGTGGTAAAAACAAAAACTAATTTATTTTATCTAGACTGAAATTTATATTTAGTTGCTTGTAATTTACCTTTTTGAACCTAAGCTGTTATAAAGAATTTATAGTTGCAGGTTATTCTACTCGATAAATATTGGGGGGAAAAAACGATTAACCAATGAGAAAACTACTGTATAGAGAAAAAAAAATATTGAAATATTTTATGTATGCATACTTTAATCTCATTTAATTTAGATGCAATTTAGATTTAATTTTTGAAACATCATTTTTTGTTTTTGTTTTAGGTACTATGACTTGGATAGTTTACACTTAAAGGAAGAAATATTACAAGCTCTTCAGAAAATCCATAAATTAATATTCCTTATTTATTTAAGGATGTCCACATATAAGGAATCAAAGGTATTTAAGAATTGGTGTTAATTATGAGAAAGATTTATAAGCTTATCGAGAATGGATTAGTGTTTGTTGTGAATTGTAACATTTTAACATTGATTCTGAAATGGAATACAAAGAAATATGGATGCAATTATTTCAGGTTATTATAAGTTTTAAAAACTTTTTTGCCCTTTGACAATAGATATTTTTAACTATATAAGATGTTTAGCAAACAGTTTTATATAGCATGTAATATATATTCTTCTTGTAAGAATTGTTTTCTTCTACACTTTGAATAATAGTTAATTTTACTTACATACATTAGTATTTTCCTCCCTCCCAGCAGGTTCTTAAAATTCATGAAAATCAAATTAATTACCTATATTCTTTTCTATTCTCATCGTATTTCATAAGAGTGTGGTACAAAAAGTAATTTAATTTTTAATTTTTTAAAAGCCTTTTTGCAATATCTTGACAATTTAGAATCGGTAAATTGTAATGTCAGTTTATAAGCCAAAAAAAAAAAAAAAAAAAAAAAAAATGTCCAGATACATTTTTGATTCTTATGCATATGTAAGTAACTTTAACTGATTAAATAATATTTAATCATAATAAAGAGTGCTGAATTCAAATTCACTTTTTCAAGACAAATTTGTTACAAATATTGTTATTCAGAAGTAATAAATGAATTTAAAATTTATTAACTTATTTTTTATATTTATTTTTCAGATACATCATATAAGACCTGAAACTTTTGGACAAGCTATTTATGAAAATTATATATTTGATGTGCCAAAAATTATGGACTTGTGTGTTTTATATGGACTGCAAAATTTGCAAATTGTGTCAAAGATGATTCAAAATATATTTGCTACTCAACCAGCTTACTTTGAAGATTTAGATAATACTTCAAAAATTGCTCTTGAGGTATGTAGCTGTTACTTGAAAACCTCAACAATTTTTAAATCACAAATCTCTTTTATCTGAAATTATTTAGTCTTATGAATAACCATATATTTAAATCTAACCCTTTTGTGTGAAATAAATTTGTTGTCACTTGAAGAGGGGAGAGGGAGGAGATTTATCTTTATGCTTAAAAAGAAGTTTTTTCCCTTCAGTCTTTGAAGCTTTTGCAGATGGATTTTTTTCTTCTAAAAAAATAATAAGATTCCTTTCAAACTTTTATCTTTAAAATAATTATTGCTTGTTCTGACCTTTCCATTAAATGTCTTGTTATTCTTGGTATATATACAAAAAATGAAATTATTTAAAAGGTATTTATTGTTTTTTTCATGTAAATATGTTTGTCTAAATTTTATTCAGTTTTAATAATTTTTAATTGTGTAATTTCATTTCTCTTAAAGAACTCGTGCTCATTCTTTAAACTGGTGCAATAGTTGAATTGATATTTCTTATCCATTCCTTGGCTCTTACAGCCTATGTAATTTTGCTATACTTTTTTGACTCGATTTTAGAAATACACTTTATTTATCATTGTTGAAAAACAGGTAAAATATATTTCCCTTTTAGAAAAAAAGCAGAAATCAATTTGTAAATTAGTGGTTTGCCTTAAGAATTCTACTGTTGGGGAAAATGTTGATATGAGAACCCTAGGGGGGGAGGGGGGGGAGGTGAAATGGGTTATTGTGACTCTACCAAGAAATATTTAATTCATTTAGCTGATGAAAATAATACACCATTTACTGTGTCATCATAATGCTCAGATGCAGATTTGAAATGATCTTTGAAGTATATAGTGAGCTGTGATTAGTGTTATTCTTTCAAGGAGATTTTAAACCTATCCAAAGAAATGTTCCAGGATTACTAAACAGTTCTTTTATATGTCAATGAATTGCTTTTACTTCATATTCATAAAATATTTAGCTTTTTTTTTGTCATATTATTTATTTAAAAGATTTCACTGCTGAGAAGGAAAAACCAGCTACTATCTGGAGAATATTGTTATACTATCAAATTAATGGTCAAAATGTAAAATATTGATAATTCATTTTATTGAAATAATTTCTTTTTCATTGATCATGATTTTTCACATTTTAAAGGATAATATACACCCAAATCTAAATCATGTATCAATTTGGTGCACAGTACAGCAGTGATTCAACTCTACCTATCAAATGGAAAGTTTTCTGATCGCTCACTAAAATCATGAAATTATCTATATAAATAAAAATGAATGTTTGTCTGTATGTCTCTTATGCGCTGCCCTACCCCTCATTGGATTGTGATAAAACTTTGAATACTTATTACTTGAACTTAAGGGATGGCTAAAGGAATAGTAAAATTATGTAATAGATAAAAATTATTTTTGATATTATTCCTGATTAAACAAGACAGTTATTTTAAATATCAAACAATATTTTCAAAATTATTTCTTCTGCAGCAGCAACACGCTGGGTACCAGCTAGTTTCTCAATAAATGCTAAGAAGGCTCCTTTCCCCCTCTTTAGGTATTGAATACAATAGTATGAAAGCATGGTCATAAAGTTCATTTTCTGGATGTATGATGAAATCCTACAAAAAAAGAAGTATTACCACATTTAAGAAGACACAAAATGACTTTTTTGTTTCCTGCATTTTATTTCTTCACCAATAGGCATCACACTTATTGAAGCATTGAAATGTTTATCTTAAAAGGTTCTTGTGACTGGAAAAATGTTCAAATTTCAATGTCTTAAATAATGAAGAATTTATTTTAGTTATACCTGATAAATGTATTTTTAATCCCTTATTAATTGTTAAAGAAGAATATGCAGATTGGTTCAATCAAAGCAAAAAAATAAAAAAATAAAGCAAGATAAATTTTATAAACCATAGAGTTAGAAGTATTGAATATTTCATGTTCATATATAGAAATATTGCTTTCCTTTCTCATTATCATTAATATTTTGTTTTGAAGTGATCACTTGAATGACCTATTTAAAGGATTTTATGATATTTAATTATAATTCATTGTGGTGTATAATTTTGCCGTATGAATACCTTATATTCGGAATGATAAAATTTCTATTTGAAGCTCTATGTCTTTTTGTGATCATAATTTCCTTCAAAATATACATTTTAATATTACCAACCATTTGAAAGTTAGTGTTTGTGAGAACAATGTCATTGTATTTCAGTTTTCGTTCTTAAAAAAAATGATAAATCTGACACTTTCTTTTAAAATAAATTTTAAAAAATTCTTTTATTTCTTTAAGGCTCAAACTTGGTTATTTTTTAATGTTTTTTTCTTTTTCTTATTATATAAATTTGATAGATTTTTTCTGTATTTTTTCTATAAACATGTTTTGACCTGATTGACAGAACACTTTATTAAAAAGTCTTGAAATAAGTAACATAAAATTTAGTAGGAAGTTGCCTCTTGGGTATAAGAAGTCCACAACAAAATGGTGTGATAAAATTTTATGATACCATATGATAAAACAAAATGACAAAATGTTAAGATTTTCCGAAATTTGCTTTGAAATTTAATAAAAAAATAAAAACATAATTATTTTACTTCTGCCTCAATATTGAAGCATATTATCATTAAAAAATGTGCTATCTGAAAGGATTAAAAAAGTAGTTTTACAGTGTTGTTTATTTTATTTGTATGAATGGTTTTCTTTAGTTTTAGTAATTTTTGAAAATTTAGTTTTGGACATAATTGGTAACAACTATTTTTATTGCAGTGAAATTCAAAACAGTACCATTACTTTGATGTATGAGGAACAGTATCATTTAATTGTTGAGTCACATGATTTTATCACATCACAATATTAAAAAAAAAGTTTTCTTTGCTTTAAATTACTTTAAAAATTTTAAAACAATTCATTAAATACAATTTTCATTTGATGAGAGTTAAATTATGAGATAATATGATTTATTATCATACCTTTGCTTTAAAAAATACTTTTTAAAAATTGAGACTACTGACATTTTCATTTTGTAATAATTATAGAGTTAGTCTGTTTTGAACTTCATAGGCTTATTTACATTATTTAGGAAATACAGAAACTGTGAAATCATTTCATTGTGAATTTTTTTTTTTCATAAAATATATAATCAGGTATTTTTGTAGTTAAAGTATGAAATTTTAATTTTTGCATATTGGTTAAAAAGCAGATTTTTATTAAATTTTTGAATTGTGAAACATTAATAAAACATTTTTACTAAGTTCAGAAGTAAAATGCATTAAGATTATTTTTTATAATCTAATTTTATCTAAATGCTGCTGTTCTTTTCTATTAAAATTGAAATTAATTCTTTTCTGTTAAATGGGATCCAAAAAATTTATTCAGAGCACGGCATTTTTCTGTTGCCAATTTTGTTGCAGTTTTCCCCACAGTGCTTTATAAGGCTCAAATAAATAGTACTAGATTGTTAAATACGGTGAGTTAGTGCAGGAGGAAGTTTATACTTTTCCTCTCAGTTATGTGATGTTTGTTGCTGCATATCTAAAAATCAAGTACAAAAATTTGGTCATGCTATTCGTCCACATAAGTGTTGACATTTTCAGAAATAATGTGTCGATTCAAATTATTTGATAACTTGTTAATTTTAAATATGGTACAAAATTGCAGATTTTTTTTATTGTTACTATTATTATATTATAAAAGTAAATTTAATGTTTTGATAATGATCAAGTTGCTCATATTTTCATACTTTGCATTATCTTTTTTTTTCAAACTAAAAGATTTTTTTTTGCAGTGAAAAATAATGTGCAGATGTAGAAATAAATATTAAAATTTTAAAAAAATACTTATTTAAAATTATATTTAAAGAAATTTTTAATGAAAGCTGGAGAAAATGGGAAATACCTTGTGTGTAGAAAATGTTGGTCTTCATACACAAAGATGTTTAAAAGTACTTAACTACTGCAATAATTTCTCGCTATGCAACCTCTTCTATCCGTCACATATCCATTATATGCACCACTAATGTCCCTAATCAGAGTTATGAATATTCCTCTGATTAGGGACTCCTTGAAAATGAAATCTATCATGTGCATTCTCAATAAATACTATCAAAATATGCAAACTTTCTCTTGCTCATATTTTCATATACGCAGGAGAATATAATAGGTGCATTTAGTTATAAAATAGCTTTCAACCATACAATTACAAGTTTTGTGCTTGTGTGTGTATTATTTTTAAATCTTAATAAAAAAATGTTTCTTGATTCAATTCCCACTTTTTTATTTAATTATTTCTAACAGGAACTTTAGAAAACTGATGATTATTTCATTTTCTCATGAACCAAGTAAAGGAATAAAAAACCTTAACACCGATTCATACCTTTCAAAGTTCTAACCAAAAATTCCTTTGTCTAAGTCAACATCTGACAAAGAAATCCCTTATTTTAACATGATAGTAAAATCACTGAAAGGAGCAAATTCTTCCTGTTTTGCTCTTGTGTCACAATGTAGTTAGACATATTATCTTATCACTTAATTGTACATAATAGTCATCCCATGTAAAATAAATTGAAGTTAAAATTTCCCAAAGTTGTTTGCTTTCAACCTCACATCTCTAAGATTATGTTTTCATATTTACTGCCAGAAGAAATCTAATTAGTACTTAATAATCATTTTTATTCTTAATGTACTGATGATTTTTATTCTTTCTTCTAATATAAGAATCTTCTATTACTGTAATATTAAAATATCTATTATTCAAATTAATTTCAATTAATATTAAATCAAAACTAAAGTTATACATATATTTTATTTTTGAAATGTTTTTTTATTTATTTAAATACTTTATGCTTGTGTCTTTGGTTACTATCAGTAAATAACTTCTTTTAGATTACTAATTTTCTTAATTTTTATAAGAATAGAATATGTTAGTTGTTAATTGTTCTGTTAATTGTGAAGTTTCATCATGCATTTTATTTTTCAAAGTGATTAATACTGTGCAATGAAATTATTTTTTAAAGTTATTTCATTACATTTAATTATCAGAAAAAAATAGTTACTTTATTTATTAATTATGTATGAGGAGTGATCACCCCCCACCTCCCAAAAATTTATAATTGACAATATTTGTAAAGTAGAAATTGTGGATGGGAACATTGTTACCCAGAATGAAGACACATCATGCTAATGATCTAAACCAGTCATTCGAGCAAATAGCGAGATGAAAAGCAACAGTAATGAGAAGATGTCTAGAGAAGTGGTTTTGCACAGAAATGAAAGCCTTGATACGATTTCTATGGGTCAAGAATGTGTCCCCATTGGATATTCACAGATAAATTGTTGAAGTGTACAGGGGGCGAAACAATGAGTAGACAACAGATGGTGATCTTTTCAAGCAGGCAGAGAGATTGCTAGAAGCATTTAGATCTGGAATCACTCCCTCCCACCCCTACCCCATAAAAGCTCCCAGTAATTATTTCCTTTTCCTGGCATTGAAGAAACACTTATCTAAAACAAGATTCATATCAGATGATGATGTTCAAAGAGGTGCCAAAAATTGACTCAATAACCAAGGACCTGATTATTACCAAGACTGGTTAAATAAACTGGTCCAGCAATGTGATAAATGCCTCAACAGGTTTGTTGATTATTCAGAGAAGGGACCACCACATATATCTCTTAATTTTTATCACTCTTAGTATTATTTGCTAAATCTTGAAAAAATGTATGGTTGCTTTTAATTTCTAACAAATTTATTTAATGTGATCTATAAATTAGATAATGAATAATTTAAGCCTTTTGAAATATAATTATTTTTCAGTTTCAGCTTGAATTGAAGCTACTAATAAACAATGTAACAATGTAAATCAGCAATTTCTTATTATTGCATTCCAAATGAAAAACTTCTCTTTTTATGATTTGCCCTTTACTAGATTTGTTTCTTGTCAAACATGGCATTCTGAGAGCGGTCATGATTTAGAACAACTTAAATTATCTTCTAAATATATAATAATTTGTCATGTAATTGTTACTTTAATCAAATCTTAATTTTATTAATTATTTTAGTGTTAGAATAAGTGTTAGCATTACGATTTGTTCTGGGATTTTAAATATATTCACTAAAATCTCAAATTGTGTATTATTTGTTAATCAATTTCCCAAATGATAATTCTTCTATTTTGAAGATTTCTTCTAAAGTTCTTTATATGTTAAATTGTCAAAATTTTTCTGAGGTTCATCAATAAAGAGGAAAATTATTTTTCATTGTTATTAAAATTATGATGAAAGATGTTAAAAAAAGCATATGGTAATTGCTTACCATATGCTTTTTTTAGTACACTCTGTAAAAACTACCAAGATTTCACTTAGATTATTAATGAGTTTTGATTAGTTCTTAAAATATCAGATTACTAAAATGGTAATAAATTTGATTGTCTTTGATATTTTATTTGTTTTAAATGTACTAGTAGCTGTTAATTTTTACCAATTTCTTTCTTTAGGCTTTTAATACTATCGAAGAAACATTGTCAAAAAACCTTCAAGAAATGCATGGCACATCATCAGAATATTATGTAAATGGTGTTAGTATAAAAATGGAATTTTCACTGTCATCATTCCTGGATGTTAATAATTACATAACAGATATAAGTGCTACCCTTCATGCCTTTTTAGAAGTTTTCCCCTCTGCGTGCCAAACATTCAATCAAAATGGAGCACCTCTAAGGTATGATTGAGCCAAATTAATCATTACAGACCTTGTTACATTTTTATATTTACTCTTTTGTAATTTGCAATATACATATATATGCACTAACTTTAACTTCTAAATTATTCATAAATGTCATGTTTTTTCTTCAAGTATGCATCACATTATAATTAAGTTAGTAACTAAGTTTTAATTTAATATTAATTAAGTAAAGTTATAAGCTTACATACCAAAACTGTATCAGAATGCATAAACATGTCAGGTATTCTAGAGACTTATTGAAGCAATGTAATACTATTCTCAAATTAGTATTTTTTCATTAAATAAGAAGGGAGAACGTGAACATATTAGATTTTGTGATAAAATTTTCGTAATTTATGTCTTTTAGTTTTAATTTTGTTTTGTTTTAAATGTTGTCTGTGTTTATATTGTTAATTTTGTATTAATGATCAGTCATTTAGAAATAATTAAATCAACAATTATAAAAGTAATTTTTATTCCTGAAACCATTATATTGCAGATTTTTTAAAATCTTAATACAAAAGTGATGTGAAAGCTCATCTTCAAAAATAGGTTTTTATAAGATAAAAAGTTATAATAGCTTAGGAAGTAAAAAAAAAAAGAAAGTTTTTGTAACAGTATAGAGCACCAGAATTTGACTGAACTAAATTATTAAAAATGATTGAAATAAAAAATATTCATTTTTTTTTCTGCTTACATTGCAGTTTGAATGAATAGATGGATTATGTATTTTTACTAGATTGAACTGTATTTTGCATTTAGAAGAATGCAATATACAGCATTATGCTTTCTGTTGAAAAAGACTCAAAAATATATTAAAACATTTTTTTTTTTTTTTGAAGAAAAAGACATTTTGCATTCAGAAGAAATAAAATAAGTGAAGTACAATTCTAGACAAAGTTAAAAAATCCCAGAGATAAAAGCATTAAAGAAAATCTTTTAAGCATTAAATTGTCAAAATGTATTGCTCTGCATCATTATCTAAGTGTTATTGGAATAAGAGGATTATTTCAAATGTACATTTTTTCCAAGAAAATATACATTGAAAAAATTGTTTATAAAAGGAGATATTTGAAAAATAAGAGCATTCTTATGCTTTACATTTATAAAATGTTCTTTCCTATCGTTAATTTTTTTTCTTTTAAGTGCCTATAATAATTGAGTAGTTGCCATTTATTATATTAATAATTTTTTATAAGTTTCTGAGAACTGATATTGGTAGAAAGTCTGTATTCATCCTTCCCGTACAAGAGAGACTGAATCAAATTTCAGTAAAGAACAAAAAAAAAAAAAAAGTTACAGAACATAGATTGAGTTATCTGTGTTAAAAGAAATCATTAATTTTTTTAATTATTAAATGATCATTTAATGGAAGTAATAGTTTATTACTTCTGTTTAAAAATATTGTTTTCACCCACTTTTAGGTTGAACTTTTTTCCTTTTTATTTATTTCTAAATATTTTCTGACAAACTAATATCCTAATATAAAACATATATAAGCATCTGTACATAAAGCATCTGTATCTATTATTAAAGATAGGTCTGATTGACAATTATTAAAGTGTAACTCTAGGCAAACTTAAAAAGATACAGAAATAAAAGCATTGTCTATTTTTTTAAAACAATTTTAAGCTCTAAATTGATATGTTATATTGTACTGCATTATTATTTAAGTGTTATAAGAATAAGATTATTTTAAATGCATCTTGTTTCTAAGAAATTGAATAAGAAAATAATTTTCTTATAAGAATTACTGCATTTAACTCCAGTGAAGCCAGTAATATGAAAATCTTTATTTTTTTAGAAATTTTTTTTATATGTGGCATTTGGTATGAAAAATCTTTTTATAATGGATGACGTACAAAAAATTTCAGCAGGTTTATTTTAATAAATATGTACATTAATTAATAATTTCCTATTGTGAATTTCAGGCTAGCTACATTTTATGAACTAGCTTTTCCTGCAATTGAAAGAGAAATTGCTAGAAGAAACAAACTAAATGAAAATAAAGGGTAAATATTTAATTTTATGTTCAATTAATAAATTTTTAATTAATAAATAGTGAATTATTTATTATATTAGTAATATTGATTAAAGATTGCAATTATTTATTTCCTTTGCCAATGATGCAACAATTGTGTATGTAGACTTTCTATTCAGCATAGTTTTAAGACTAAAATTTTAAAGTCTGTGCTATTTGTTTGCAATTCTTAGTTTTTGGATTTTAAAATATTACTTTAAAGCTGTGCCTATTTATATCTTGAATGAACTATTTTTGTTATTGTGATAAATCTTTTCATAATTTATATATATTGCATTGTTTATTTTATATGTATTGTATATTGAAATATTGTATCTAATACTATAATACGAGGAATGGTTGCCAAGTCGAAAATCGCCCCAGAATTAATAAACTCCGGTAAACTTGGGGTTCTGGGGTTTTTGAACACGAGGAATCGATTAGCACTGGTTTTGAAGCGCTACGGTCGAGCAGTTTGGAGTTATAGATAGGATATTTTCAAACTTTATTAGTTCGCCATAATGGCTACTTAAATTTTCAAGCGGTAACGTGCTACCATCTATAGCCAATATGGCGAACTAATAAAGTTTTATGTTTATGCTGTTATAGGTTTATAATATGTTTCTTATATATGTTTGGTTTTTCTAAATAAATTTGTCAAAAATATTGAACTCCAACACACTTCAATCTTTACCTTTACTTTACCTTTGTATAGAATAGTTCCCTTTCCAAACTCTAACTTTGTTTAGAATAGTTTACAATGGTGCACTTTAACCGGTTATCTTTTCACCAATGGTTTCACAAATTTTCTTATGGCATGTATTGTTTTGATAAATCACAATTGAAAATCTAAATCTTCGAGTTAGCTTCGATACCTGTTTTCTCCGAGTGGAGCTCAGTCACCCGCTGGTATAATTAAATAGCAAAAATTTAAAAAAATCTGGTTAGTAATAATCTAATTAAAAGAAAACATGGGAAAAATTTAAGGATAATTAAATGAAAGGCCATAAAATATTTAACTTTCTGCTCAGAACTTTTCAATTTAAAAGTCTTATGTAAAACATGTTTGCTGTGGATCTGCTGTTTGAATAAAAGAATTTCTGTTTCTCAAATCAAACAAAGGCATATCTTTATACTCTCAAATGTTCAATATTCTTTTTTCATAGTAAAGTAGGCATTTATTTTCATTATAATTATAAAATAATAATAATTAGGTTAAAAAAATTAGGCAAAATGATTAAATGGCTTATTTGCAAGCCAACTGAATTGGCAAAGCTCAGCGGCTTACTTCCTTTATTAAAAAATAAACGTGTATTTAAATTATATTCCTTTTTCATTGTAGTTTCTTTTTAATTATTGAAAACAGATCACAAACTAATTTATTTCGTTTCTGTTCTAGTATATTGCAAGAAATAAAAAGGAAAGTTAGTTTATCAAAAACATTATTGATGAAAGCATTTAGGAATATTTTAAATACTTGCTGTATACAACACATTTTTTCTGAAAGGCAAGTAAACATTTAAATTTTTTGTATTTACTTTTACTTTTATTTGTTTATATTCAGAGTTGGCTATATATTGTAAAATTTAATCTGATATTAATTCTTTGAAATATACATATATAGTACTTAATAATTTTTTTAAAATTTCTTTATCTATTTCAACTTGTTCTGTGTTTAAATAAAGTAAAAAATTTGTATTAAAGTGATATATATTTGTTTAAACTATTAATGTCAGTTATTATGTTTAATGTGATATTGTTAATGAATAAAAATGAAAGGCATTAATTATACTTTTATAGAAAAAGAAATTCCTTGTTGTAATAATTGGCATTTAATTCTATTGCAGTTCAAAAGAAAATCAAAAATCTGGATATTCATCTTCTGAACGATTTTTGGAAATCTTTACTGAAATAACTTCTAATAAAATGTAAGAATACTATGTGATATCTTAAAGTTTGGATTTTACAATTAATTTTTGGTCATTTTAAAAGATTATTAAATGGTTTATGAATGCAAAGTAATATGAGAGAAGAAATCATTTTCTCCATGATATATGTTTATATTATCGGCAGAAATATTCATAACTCAAATTAAGCATCAATGCAATTATGCCTAATTATAATACCGAAGAAAGATCTAAAAATTAATTTTAATAGTAATTATTCATATCTTTTTGACAAAGCAACACAATTTTATTTATTTTAACTTCTTTTTTGTAATTACAAAAACTTGTACATGTACATTGTTATAAATATGATTCTTATGTAAATTTTAAAAAAAGTATTTTGAGACTTATAATTTCTGCAAAATCAAGATGCCGGCACATCCAAACTTTTAAAAAAGTTTTTTTTATATTTATTGGTTTATTATTATTTTTTATATAAAAGCATAATATATTGATATATTTTTTATTTATTTAGCTTCTTGAATGATTATAACTTCTTATATCCGTTTGAAGCAGACATAGAGCTATTTCATGAAGTTGGCTTGAATCTGTATCCTTTACTTAGTTTTAAAACTTTTTTTAACTATTGATAGTTCAATTTTGAAAAAGTCATGCCATGTATACATTATTTCCTATTATTTATTTAAACTTTTTGTTTTAATATTTATTTGCATTGAAAATGACAAAGAGAAGTTTTGTGTCTTTGTTCTCTTGATATTTTATTTAACTTGTTAATGTGTTTTAAAGTTAGTATTTGGCATTATATTTCAGAACTATATATCACTGTGTTAAATTTCTACACATCAAATAATTTAACAATTGTGGTCTGTAGTTTTGTTAAGACGATATTCTTTGTTACTGGATATAAATGTTCTGAGAGAAATAAAATTATGTCTGGTTTTGAGATTATATATATATATATTCAGAATTAATTTGTATATTTATTGTAGTCATATTATTTTAATTAATTTAATACTAGACATAAGAATAGGTTTATAATGTGTGATGAATGCTACTTTGTGTTTTTGTGAAAAATCAGCATTACACATAATTTACTTAAAAAGGAAATTTATATAATTGTATCTCAATCATTTACAGTGCCTATATACCATGTACATTCTTTTAAATTAGGACTAAATTTTGATTTTATTTATTACTAGCCGTCTTTGGCGACCAGCTGGTTCGCCATGAGTAAAGCGTTCTAAAATTTTCACTTAAATCACATATTCATTAGCCTTGAAATAATTCCGGGCATTGATTGACCTGAAATTAGTATTTTCTTTAAGATGATGGACGGAAAGTTCTAAAAGTACACCTTTTCCTAATAATATTCTTTAATTTTATAAATCAGTCAGTTTTAATCATCGGTTATGCTTCCAAAATATTAAAAAAAATTTCGATGATGTTGCCAAAATATTAAATATGTTTTTTAAAGAAAGCGAGAAAGGGAAAAAAAGTATTAAATTAATGATACAGATATTGCAAACGATTACATAAATATGCCATTAAGTCGGGATTTCAATGCATATCCTGTCTAAATTCAATCAGGTTTATCATAAATAAAGAAGATTTGTTGAATAAAATGATTTAGATATTGCAAACGATAATACAATAGAAACGTTTGCTTTGCATTTATTTTTTTCGAAAATATCACATTTTTTTTATTTTTTATTTTATCCAGTCACGTGCTAAAAGTTGTATTTCTTTAGATTTATTTTGCGATGATAGTTTTTTTTATTTGAACTTCCGGCATTCTTTTATTTTATCCAGTCACGTGCTAAAAACATGGTTAAAATATTTCTTTAAAAATTCGTTAAAAATAGAAGCTTACGTTATAAATTGATAAATCTGATATCTTTAGAAAGCTAATTTTTTAAATCTTTAAATGGATATAAAAATCATGTTTGTGCAATAATATTTTCGGAAGTTATAGCGGAAAAACGTCGAAATTTCGCTTAAATTTTAATTAATTCAAATTCTAATTAAAAATTCGAAAAAAGGGCTCCGAGGTGCACATTCCCAACCTCCAAAGTTTACATGTACCAAATTTGGTAGCTGTAGGTCCAACGGTCTGACCTGTAGAGCGCCAACACACACACACACACACACACACACATTGAGCTTTATTATAAGTATAGATTAACATCCTTTTATTAAAATAGAAAATTGATATAGCTAAAATAGTGGAAACTATATTTCTTTCTCTTTTTATCCTTAATTTATATTTAGAGACCAACAAAGATTAAGTTACATTTTTTGTAGTATTCATGATTCTGAGGAAAATATGCCCCAAACGTTTGTGTCTTCTGCCATAAATGGTGCTCTTCCTAAGACAAAGACAGTAAATAGTTCTCAGAAACCCACTCTGAGTTTATATGTAAGTAATTGGAATTATATTAGGAGATGTTTTTAACCCGATTTCGTTTTTTAAAATATTTTAACCCGATTTCATTTTTTTAAAAATTTGATAATCATAAATAATGTAACCATGTAAAACTTATGCTCATTCAGTCTAATTTCCTCCTCCCAGGGAATGAATTTCTTGCAGAAATTAAATATTTTCTTGATTGTTGCTTTTAATTGCATGGTGCATAAATGCTAACTTAAGTGAAGTAGAAAAAAATATGTATTTGAGAAGCTGTATATGTCAGTGATGTTTTTATTTTAACTTAAATTTTAAACTAACAGTTTTTTAAATGTTGATTGAGTATGCTATGCCAGTAATTGATTTAAAAAATATTTTGTATACTTATAATATACAGTTTTGGGTGGCACTGTATTAGTTGAGGAAAAAATAGACAATAGAAATATCTAGTATTGTTTTTATTAAGGTGCTTGAAGGCCATTCTTTCTACTTCCATTAAGCCTGTTTAATTTAGATATCTTATCAAAATGTAATAGTACTTTTTTTTTTTTTCAAAATTAATTTGTATGTTGCCGACTTTAGTTCACTGAAATTGTATTTTTTATGAATACAATCAGTTTTCAATTTAAGTTACTTAGATTGTATTATGTAGTTGTTTTGTAGATGGAAGTTCATTTAATTTTGATTAATAAAAACGCTAAATTGATAAGGCATTGTTTGCTTAGTTTAAAAGATCTTATTTAAACCTTTTCTTTTTAACTTGGGATTTTAATCAAATAATATGCTTGAGCTTTAAATGAGTATGGCCCATAAAAAATTGATTTTTAAAAGTTCTATTATCTGATATTTTATTTATCACTATTGATTTCCTATTATTTGAAAAAAGATATGTTGATGATGTATATTATTAGGCACTGATAGATCAGTTGTAGTTATCTCCTATGAAATGCTATCTTACTTTAAAGAAAAACATAAACTTCTTATTCTCTCATTATTATTATATTTAGAATGTGAACATTAATATTTATATTACATTTTATTTCTTTAATTAAAGGCTGCTGCAGACATTTTAAGAGGAGACAAATATTCTAAAAATGATGTATGCAATGGATTATCACATCCCGAAGTAAATGGCCTAACCGATATTGAAATTAATTCTCTGGTTGAGTCAGTGAGAGAAATTTTACATAATTTTGATAAAGATCTTATTAAGGTTAGTAATTTTCTTCTACTCTCTCCAAGTATTTTTTTAAACTGGAATTTCTGAAAATTT
The DNA here is from genome assembly GCA_026543055.1 of Argiope trifasciata. Taxonomy (NCBI): domain Eukaryota; kingdom Metazoa; phylum Arthropoda; class Arachnida; order Araneae; family Araneidae; genus Argiope; species Argiope trifasciata. The sequence goes on along the minus strand of JAPMOQ010043494.1, from coordinate 48,668 downwards.
AAAATGTTCCACTATTTAAAAATTAGTACTTATATTTTTTTGGATTGAGATAGCATCAAGTAATCTGGTAGAAAGTCACCATAGAAAGAATATGCTTCTATTCTGAAAAGTATAGTAATTCTAAAGTTTTATGATGGAATTTCCATTATTTATACTACTTTAATATTTAGCTTTCTTTTTCTGAGTTATGCATTTGTATACTAGATATAATAAAAGAGCAACATCTTGTAAATGAAATAATTTACAAATTGATAAAGTGGGGAAAAGTGCACTGCATAATAGCCAGAAAACTGAATGCTCCTGTTGTTATTAATGCCATATCTAACGAAATATTGGAATTTTTTAAATATATTTTTCAAAACCAGGGTTGATTGAATTAAAAGTGTTGGTTTTTTATTACAATGTTATTGAAAACATTTTAATTGTGGGTTAAAAAATTATCTTGTTTTTTTTTTATATGGTTCTTAAAATTTGTCTATTATTCCCTGTATATATATGTAAAATATATATTTTGATAAGCAATATATATTTTACATATTGCTTATCAAAAATCATATGCATTGAAATGCCTTTTATTTAAAATTTATTTCTAACTGAAATTTTTAAAAATCTATTGTGATTAACAAACACAAATGAATAGGTTTGTAAGTGCCAATTTATAATCATTGATTGAAAATAATCAATTGAAAGGTTTATTGTATATTCTCAGCTGTCATCTTGAATTATTTTTACAGAAATGTTTGGAATACTTCAATTATGATCCTGACCGAGTGATTGATGCATATGTTACTGACACTTTACCAGATCATCTAAAAAGTGAAGAAGAAAGTTATGAAAAGTAAGTTTTATATAATTTATTATTTTATACCAGTAATAATAATTTTATAATACTACTTTAATATTTTTTATAATGTTTGTATGTAAAAAAATTATAAAAGAGTAAGTTATAATTTATCTGTAATTTCTTTAATTTCATATAGGATTTCTTTACCTCTGGGTTGCTGTGTAGCTCAGTTTGGTGATTGTAAAAATTCTAATATCAACTTTTTATCAGAGGGGGGCTGTATAAAACTATTGAACATAATGGCTTTAATTATTCAATTTAACATTTTTATTGCAAATGTTATAAAATTTAAACCTTGCTTTAATAGTGAAATGTTTAAAATCATAAAAAGCAGTTTTTAAGCAAAAACAGTTTTATGAATAATTTTCATTTAAAATGTTTATGATTAAAAATAATATTGAAATCATGGCATAATTTTATTATTATCTCAAGTTGGCAAGATCAGACAATTCAATACCTTGATTAAAATGAAATTTAAACTGCAGTTAAATAAAATCCAGTATTTTTTCTGGAAATAGGATGGTTGGTTGGTTAATTTGGGTTTTTTAGTACAAGAGCCATTCTTGGTATTACTGTGCCATTCTTATGGTAAAAGTTAAAACATTGAAGCTTCGTATAAAATATTTTCATGTAAAAATTAATGTAAAAAAGCTAAAACAGATGAAGACAAAAAAAAAATTTACATCTTTGAATTAATAAAGCAAACAAGATGGAAATTGTTTAAGTTAAATATATGGTAAAAGGTGTATAGAAATTAAAAATTTAAGGATATTTGGATGATAATTCTTTCCCAGCAATTCTGCATATAGGAATTTCCCATTTGTAGACAAAGTTTTTGGTCTCTTTAGACTGTTTGCAGGGTTAACTTGTTTGCGTCCTTCCTCTTTAGGAATGAAACTAACCAACATGTCATGTTGTAATAGAACAAAAAATATTGAATAATTACAAACCTGATAGATTATTATCATGAAGAGAATTAAGTTCTTGTGGCTTATTAATGTAGCATCTATATTATCTCATTAACTAATAGATTCCTCCTTATTTTTGTGAGTCCTGAGGTTTAATTAACAACCAACAGCAACATATATGCAATCCTACATAATGTATTTTCTCATTTTTTTTTTTAAATTCTTGAATTTATTATTTTTAAGAAATTCAAATTAAATAATAAAAAAATTAAGAAATTCTAATTCTTTCTAAATAATAAGAAATTCAAATTAAATAATTAAATTAAATAATAAAAAAATAATAGTGATTATTATTATTTTTTATTACTTGTCTAAAGTTAGAAATCGTATTAGTCATCCATATAACCTGGGGACCCTATAATAAATGGCAACTAATGATTAATTGATAGTGTAAAATATAAAAGACATTTTATTTTTAAAAAATTGCAATCTTAAGTTTCAAATTGTATGCTGCTAACTCATCTTGTAAAGGATTTTATTAAATAATTAATATTGTTGATGAATATACATATATTTTTTAATATATTTTCAGGGAAATAAATGATGCTGAAGCAAGCTCATTCCATTCTATTCTGGATGAAAGAAAGTGTGTTTATGATAATGATGAATTTGATGTTATGAGAAGAACTGATATAAATCTAGAAAATGTGTATGTAGGGAAAAAGTAAGAAAAGTTCCATTTATAAAATATTTGAAATTTGATTGTGAGATTTTGCTAATGATGCTTATTCCACATAAAAAGTTTCTCTACTATTAACAAAAACTTCAACTCTATTTATTGATTGTGATTTCAATCATCACTGCTGTGTCTTTCCAGCACAATAACTCTTTATAAATAATTAATAACTAACAATTGATCCAAATTTGATTTTTAAGTTTCTCAGAGGCCAAATACATTTAAGATTTATTTAATTCTTTTACTCTTAATTAGTCTGCAGCATTATAGTCAACAGTATATTAGCATTCTGCTGCCTTACGCACAATACTGATAGTTTAATTTGTCACCATTGTATTAAATATAAACTATTCAATTTAGCCTTATTCTATTCATATAATCTTGCTGTTCATATTTATTAACTTCTAGAGCTTGTTAGATTTAATTACTTTGTTACATGTTTTAGAAATAAAACTCCATCTAAATATGAAGCTTTGACTAAGGACAAAGAATTTGAATTTATAAAACAATATACCCTCGCCTGTGGTTCTGAAGAAACAGAATTTTTGGATGAACCAAATTTATATGAAGATGAATATGATGATACTTATGATTCAGCTATGGTTGGCTTAAAAGAACCAATTCCAGAATGTGAGCCTGATATTGATTTATCTGAAGACAAAAAGGGTGAAGAAGTATGTATTTTATCATTTTTTAAATATTTTAATACTAGAACTTGTATTTAAAATCTAAATACCAAAAGTAATATTATTATTAATTCTTAAAAGTTTAAAATACATCTGCTTTAAATTATTATTGCCTTTTTATAAGTATATTATATGGCAAATCATATCTAGTTTTTTAAGAAATATTTAATTTTTGAGCCAATCCATCTACATTCATTTTATAATAGGTCTAATATATTTCCTTTGCTAGAACTTTTCCTTTAAAGTTTTTACATCTTTTGATTTCCAATCTCTGAATTATGTTATAATATTTCACTTCTTGGAGCAGTATTTCTTTAAATTATCTGTGAATATCATTATCTCTATTTGGGGCAGATTGACTGTTTAGATTGCCAATTAATTTATTGAATGCATTTTTAAAAGAAACATTTCTCCTTGTTATTTGATGTAATTGAAAACAAGAATTGAATCAGCTTGATGCAAGTTAAAAAGTATTTATGTGTTGCATATAGAAGCAGAAGTGAAATCCTTATTGCAAAATTATTCATTGGCAAAAACACATGATTCCATCATAGCAGTTAAAAGCAACGTTACATAAAATTCATCAAATTAAATTAACATTAAGTAAGGAATTCTATGGAAAGGAAATTGCTATTTTAAGAGGCAATTTTTATAGTTGTAAGATAATGGAAAGACTAATTTTGGAAGATATGATAACTTTTCATAGACAAATCATAGCTGTTACCGATTTGGTGTTGCTAAGTCTGTTTCTGCACTTGATTAAACTTTATGTTTGCAGTCTATTTAATCTTGTTTGGCAAACTATCTTCAGAGCATTTTGAAGAATAATTTGAAGAACTGTTTATGAATTATGAAAAGTTTTAAATCAATGAAGTTAAAAGGAAGTTTAATGAGCAATACAAATTCATCTAATTGTTTATTTACATTTGACTGTTGCCATTAGGGATTGCAATATGAAACCAGAAGTTTAATACCAGTATTCAGTATTTTTTATATCTTAATGCCAATAGAAGAAATTTTAGAAGGAGGAAAATACAGCTTTGTTTTATTTTCTAATTTTATTAGACAGTTAAAATATCACAAAAATAATTTGTAACTTATTAATTATAACAGTATATAAAGAATCACAAGAAAAATAAAGAACATCTTATTTATTTAAATCACAAAAATGTGTAAATATCACTATTCAGTATGTGATATTATTTAAAAATTTTGAAATGTTATCTTACAAATTTTATGCATCAATTGTACTGTCATTAAGTCTGGAATTTGATTTTGTGCAAAAATTACCAGATCTCAAAAACTCTGTTTTGGCATCTACACTACTTAGTGGTATTGTTAGGAATATGAAATATACTTTCTCTCACACTCTTCAAAGTTAGAATCCAAAGTTTCTATATCCACAGTTTTTGAATTCTTCTGCTCTTTCTTTCTTTATTTATTTTTTGATATAATACATACATTACTCCTAATTGAATCCCATCAGCATAGTTCAATTGCAGATTTGCACCTATCAACATATAGTCATGATATTCATATATTTTGATAGTCATAAATTTTTTCATTACTGTTGCTCCATCAATCATTATGGATACAATATCTTCTTTCCAGAATATTTCATGTTCCTCTAATTTAGATTTAAGCACTTCTACACATCTTTCCGCTAGTATACTTCCAAATCTATACAAGTCCTATATTCCATTTTTTTTTTTCTGGATGAATATTTATATTTTATTAGTGCCTATTTCTTACACTTGTTCATCATCAAATGTAGGATTAGAGTTTTCATCATTTACTTTTAATTGCGTTAGCTTGTGTTTCAAAGAATTACAAACACCATTACTGTTATTTGTAACAGTTCTTCCTATAGTGTTATTCGATGTTGGTAGATTTTTAAAGCCTCTGGTGTATATGGATTTTCTTAATTCAGTAGAAGTGCAAAACACTGAAAATGAAAAGCTATCTAATGTTGTTATTTTACTTATAATTTCATCCATCCATCCATCCATATATATATATATATATATATATATATATATATTCAAGATCTAAAATCCCCGATGGCTTGGACTTAGAAAACTGTGCTTAAATTTGTATTTTCATTAGAATTATATTATTTCCTCTTTAACAAATTTGTGTCATGTTTTTAAATGTGTATGAAGTCTGCTTGTATTTCCACCATTCACTTTAATAACTCTTAAGCATTTTTTACATTGTGTTGTCATATTTTTTTCATTATGTAAATAATGAAATCAAACTAAATTTTTATGTTCTTTAAAGTTATTCTTATTCATTATTATGGATTATTATTTATGAGTTATGGACATCATAAATCTAAAAAAAAATATTTTGAACCCTAAAGTATGATATGCAAATACAATGCGAATAACAAACTCACCAATTTTTAAAATATTGAAATATTATGCACTTTCTTCACAACTACAGCCTTGTTTTAAAAGAAATGAATATCAGACTATGAATCTTGCGTGAGTGAATATCACTTGGAGCTGTTATAGGAGAGTTTGGACCCACTTTCGCATATATCACTTTTCTTCATTGTACAATCTAACCTTGTATTCACAGCCTAGTTAATTTCACCTCTCAGGAAAACATAAAAACAAAAATGTATACTATTTTACTATGTTGGTGATCTACGAATATAGTGGAGGCAGTTTAAATAATTTCTAATAAATACCGAAAAAACAGTATTTAAACTTGTGAATACTGGTATTACAAAATTGTACAAATGGCTCAAAATGCCAATATTGCAATCTCTAATTGCCAGTCAACAATGAATAAGAATAATATGTCTGCCATGTATTTTAGTGTTTTTTTTATATATAAAAAGAATGTATTTAAAATTTTTTTTTTAAATCCATCTCAATATCACTGACACTTTTCACATTACAGATTACTATTGATAAAAGTTCTGATATTACTATTACACACAGATAAAATCCTCATTCTTCAGTTTTCAGCTACAGAAAAAAATCATGCAATTAAAAATTTGATTAAATAATAAAAATGAAAACATACCAAAGTTCAACTTAATTTTTATTTAATTAAATTATAATTTAAAAAGAAAAAACAAACACTTTTCCCATGTTTTATATTCTGACCTCCAAATTATATATGTACCATTTTTGGCAGCTGTGAGTTAACCCTTTAAGCGGTCAATTTTTTTACCAAAAAGGCTTCCAAAAAAGGCATATTTTTTCTTCCTCGATTTTACTCATGAGAAAAGAATCAATTAATGTTTCCTAAAATTGTAGAACATCATAAGTGTCGTCAAATTGAATCGTGTCAACAGAAGGAATACTAGTAAATTTAAATCGAGGACACGGAACAGGTTGGTTTTTCACATCAACCTCAGTAAAAATTCCTGCAGTACTCTATTCTTCACTCCACGAATCATCTGAGGAATAATCCAAATAATTAGAAGAAATATATGTATCTGTATAAGAATGTAGTTCATCATTTAACAAAAAAGTATTTTCGTTTATTCCATCCATAACTTCCATAAGAAAAAACAAGGTTTTAAATTCACAAGCGTTGAGTACAGTAGAACAAAAATTTCAAAGAAATATTCCAGTTACAAAGAAAAAACTCGGATGAAAAGCATTTCAGTTACATGGACAAACCACGCCATCTATTAAAAAATATTAATACTAAATAGTCTCTTTACTATAATGAAAAATACGGGCAAACCAGAGAAGGAAAGTAGAAAATATCAATGCCCGTACGCCGTACGGGCAAACCAGTTGAGGCCAATTTTGGGTAGCACGTACACTGTACGGGCAAACCGCTTAAGGGGTTAAATGATCTGGTCTATAGAACTCCTAGACACACATGCTCATTTATCTTTATTACTGACCAGTCATCTTTGGCAATTTCCTACTTTGCCTGAGATATTGATTAGCTATCGTTAGTTTCAATTTGAATATAACTTCATATCTATAACATTGTGGGTATGCCATAATTATTTTGATTATTTTACATATTCTTTGCTCATAGTGTGCATGAAATTTTCAAATATAAACCAGTCCCATAATATCATGGCACTATTAAATGCTTAAAAATCTTAGTCATCAGTCTAATACATTTTGTAATGTTGTATTTCATTTTTTTATTTATCTTGTAAACTGCATGGATATTAAAAAGAATCCTTATTTAAATTCCAATAATGGAAGAAAATAATGCAATTAAATATAGGATAAAACAATAAAAATGAAAAAGGCCAAAAATTCAGCTTACTTTTTAATTATTTTCAATTCAGCTAGTTTACAATAAATAAGAGTGACAGGTTATTTAAAAGCAGTTGATTTATATTATTTCCTAAATAGTTCTTGATTTGTTTTGGAATAGTGAATAAACTCTCTCTCTGTTTCTACTTGCATTATAAATTAACTTTTTAACTTTAAAACAATTTTAACCTTAATGTAACTTTCAACAATGGAACAAAGACAGTCTAATAATTGATGTAACTATGAAAACAGTTTTAACTTAAAATCTTCAATAATGCTTTAAAAAATTGCCAAAATTTAGAGAAAAAGTCTTTTGTGTTTATTAAATTAATATAATTAAAAGGATTTTTTTAAAAAAAAGTTTCAACTGGAGAAAGATTTCTTTCTTTCGGATAATATTTTTGAAAATTAAAGTTTCAAAATTCAGCTGAATTTTTAAATAAAATTTTAAAAAATCACTTTGAAGTGCATATTTTTATCCACCAAGGTATACTTGTGCTAAATTTGGTAACTGTAAATCAAACATTCTAACACCTGTGGAGTGCTAACACACACACACACACACACACACACATTCAGTTTTATTAATAGTATTGCTTAAATGTAATTACAATGTGTTTTTAGAAGTATTAAAATAATTTTTCTTTTTCAAATTAATGTTAAATTGATGGAAACTTTGTAAATGAGTCTGCAAATCATGTAATAATATTTTCAAATGTCTTATTTGTTCTGATTATTCAATTTCTGATTTCAGTTTCACACATTTGTCTGTAAAAATACAGAATTATTTTTAATTAATAGAATCTAGGTATTTTTTCATGGCTTTGCTTTAACCAGTTTAGTACTTTGAATGTCATTCCAAATCTTCATTTTAGCACAATCACAGTGTAATTTTATTTTTCTAATAAAAATGAAAGCTTATTCATTTTTTATTGCAATTTTTGGCGAAACTTACTATACAGTCATTCACAGTACATTTGGCTTGTATATGTATCATCATCACTTGACTTTAGAAACTTTAAAAAATAAATTGTGCTGTTAATTTATTAAATTAGTCTCAAAATTTGTGTGCTGAATTTACTCATATCAGCTTATCAGTTTTTTTATGTTTATATTAGTTACTTTTAAACTATAATTTATTTTCTTTAAAAAATTATATGATATATGTTAATATTAATTTCATACTGCTTGTTTAGGACTCCTCTGGACCTTCACGAGATGCTTCGAGGGATTTTTGTGAAAATCCCGAAGTTATACGAGAAAGAGCTCTGCAAAGAAGAGAATCTAAAATGGCTGCAAGAGGGGCAAGAAGAGGTAAGCAATTTTTCAACTGTTTTTTCATGAATTAAAAAAAAAACAACATAGGGAAATTTTAGAAAACAAATTATTTGCATTTATGTTTTTCCTATTATTTAATGTGTAAAGAAACCAAGTAAAGGATCATTTTGTGAAATTTAAAAAATAATGGCTTTCAGTGTAAAGGTCGATTTTGGAATTTTGTTTGAAAAAATTTTCACTCTTAAAGCTTAAAAAATTACTGGGAAAATAAAATCATCTATCTCTTCAAAACATGGTAATATATAGCTTCCTTAATGGGATTATTTTTGTATTCAAAATATACAATTTTTAAAATTTAAATGGGAATTTTCAAAGTATTTAAAGATTTAATTCTTATAAAATCAACTGATCATATTTCATTTCTCTATTTTTCATATTTGTTTTTGAGGCATTCATATTTTTACATGATTTAATATTCATTTGTCAACATATCAGAATGAATAGCCAGAATGCATCTTTTTATAGGGATGTCACTTGCTCAGTATTCTCTCTCATTTCTGCACATAAAAAAAACAATTTCATGTACAAAACATGTTCAGTATGTAAAACTTGCTAGATCCATTTGTATGGAGCAAATGGTCCTTAGAATCCATCCATCTCTTTACGTTTCGTAATTATAGTATTGCTGTCTTCTTCCTGTTAATGAATCTTGTTTAAATTTTGTCATAAGTTTACAAATTTCTTGCAAAATGTTCAAGTCAGATTTCATCTTTGTAGCACAAATTGTATTTTACTATCCTTTGCTCTGATATCTATTCTAAAAAAATTCTCTAATCTATTCTACGTAAGCTCACAATTTCTGAAACAATTCCATAATTCATGTGAGTGACTAAACACTACTACAATGTTTTAATGCTGCTATTTTTGCCAAAGAAATTTAATCTATTCTCTCACACAATTACAGCAGTATCATGCATCCGCATTAGTTGTAATCTAAGAATCTCATGGCGGATAAATAACTGTTTTTGAAATCAAAATTAGACTCATCTATAAAGAAAAAAGAGTGTTTCCATGATCACACGGTTGTTTCATTTTTGGTCATAGATTATTGTCGTTTATTTTTGCAGTCTTCAGATATCAACATTTTTAGGTGGTTGAAAGTTTTCAAATTTTCTCCTTGGTCTGCAAAGCAGCCGACCAACATAATTATAAAAATGTGTTTTTTTATTGCTATTATTATTCAGGGAGAGTTGAAACATGGAGATTCTTTAAAACAGGGTTGACACAACACCAGGAGAAGTAGAAAAATGCAGGGAATTTAAAATTCATCTGAAAAACAGGTAAATTGCTGGAAAATTTGAAAATTTTCAGCCACCTAAAAATCTGAACATTGATTGAATCAAAAATGATAGTCACAAGATCAAAAATGTAAGAACCACATAATGATGGAAACACACTCCTTTTTTCTTTATAGATGAGTCTAATTTTGATTTCAGAAGCAGTTTTTTTCTCATGAGATTCTTAGATTACAGCTAATGAGGATGCATGAGACTGCTATAACTGTGTGAAAGAATAGACTAAATTTCCTTGGCAGAAATAGCAACATTAAATCTACGAAAACATTGTGGTAGTGTTTAGTCACCCTCACATGAATTATGGAATTGTTTCAGAAATTGTGAGATTATGCAGAATAGATTAGAGATTTTTTTTTTAACAACAAGCTGCTTAAAATTCGTATTTAATATAGATTAAAATGATGTATATTTAACTTCGCTGAATGGGTCAGAGAAGTTCTATAAAATCTGTTTGCTGCATACATCTCACTTTGAAAGATTTTAAAAAGTTTAAGTAATATGTGAAATTGGGAACATACCAAAAGAGAAAATTTAAAAAAACTTCATGCTCGTTCAAAATAAGTCACGATTGATATTGGTTTTTATATTGAAAAGGAATATGGGAAAAGATGTTATACCAAGTCCATAAATATCAAATTTAATTAACATCTATTAACATAATTTCTCACAACATATATTTCATAAATTAATTACAGAAAGTTTATTCAAACCTTAATGCATTTTATATGTTTTCCACTTGTAATTTTTTGTTTTAGGTATTATTAATGTAGAATATTTATCATTAAAAAATAGTTATATTTATTATTATTCGAAGTTATAAGGTATTTTTTTTTTCTGCAATTATTTATTTCCTCTTTTAGTCCTATATTTTGATGAACTTTTTTTAAAAAATTGTTGTAGGTGTTGGAGAAGCATCTGATCCAAATCGAAATAGACAAAACAAAGATCGTCATAAAGCTAATGTTGCAAATCATAATCGGCGGAAACAGGCTGACTTTAAGAAATCAAGAGGGATGATTCATCCAAATTAAAACTTGTTGAATTGTAAGTTAATACCTATTTATATTTATTACATTTTCTTATTAACTTATAAGTAAATTTTATACATTTAAATATTTGCCTTAAAATAAGTTTATGCTACTAAAATATTTCAGTTGCATTAACTTATCAATTAGAAAATTCATGTACTTGATAAGCTCTCCTATTCGCAGCTGCTGCTACACTCTAATTGTTACTAATATTAGTGAATTAGAACATCTGTAAAAATTAGATTATTAGTATTTACACAATTACATCTTTTGACATGGATACAAGTACATGTACAGGTGCCTAGAGAATCTTAATTATTGGAAAGGTCAATAAAAACAGAAGTGCTTCAGTTATTGTTTTTATTCTTTTTTTTTTATTATTTGCGAATACAATATCCTGATTAGTGTTCATACAATTTTAAAAATGACATCGCTTAAATGGCGACCCCCATTACGCATACACGGATTAAGTCGATTTTTGAAGTTCGTGTCCACTCTTTGCAGCATATCAATCGGTATGTTGGCAATGGCGTCGCGAATATTGTTCTTGAGGTGAGCTATGGTCCGTGGTCGATCGACATAAACCAGGGATTTCAAAGTGAGCCTCGTCACTGAAAAAAAAACAACGACCGCGTCTTTAGGCAGGTTGTCACGTAGCATTTCACATGCATTTTGACAGGCAACAAAATCGCGTTCAGTTTATTCTTGCTCAATAGCCAATTTAGGGATGAAATGGAAGGTCTTGATGGAGAATTCGTCGAAGAGTGGTGTCAGAAATTCCCAGAGTGCTGCGTGTTTGCGAGCCGAACGCAGAACTGACTGCCTCACTCTTCCGACATTTTCCGGAGTTCCAGTGGTCCATGATGACCATTTCTGGGTTTAGCGACACTCCCAAAATGAGTTAATCCACGACAGAATCGAATGACAGCCATGAACGTGAACATCTGTGAATAGGAATTTCAAAGCGAACTCGGAAGGTACGTTGCGTAGCAATAAGTGAGCGACCGTTAGAAAAGAAGCTCTCGACGGCGAAGGCCCGCTGTTCTCTAGATCAGAGCATGATGGGAGAAACAAACTTGGGGACATCCCCCTCCAGTAGCACCACCTACCACCCAACTCGCCGCTCGGGAGTTTTTTCAAATAAGTAAGTGTCTCTGGCATACTGTATATAATTTAGTTAGATTATTATTTCGAAATGACATTTCAGATATTACTATTCTACAGTTTCTGACATTTAGATATATCTGAAAAATTTCTTTCTTCAACACTATCACAAAACATTATTAATACTAATCTATTAATATTTATTTTCAATAATAACTTTTTTATTGTTTTTGCTGTATGCTATCAATAAAATTGTTTATCTTAATGAAGCATGAACTCTTATTTCTATGTACTTTATCTAATTAATCTAATGAAGTGAATGTCAAAATAATATATTATTATGGTGTAATTTTTAAAGATTTCTTTGTATTTTGTTTTTCATTATCTCCCCTTTGTTTTAACTTTTTCTTTTTTTTTAGACTACACTATCTAATATATTATTTAAATTAGTAGCATTATAATTATAAGTGTTTTGATTAGACTAAACACTTTCATATATCTGTGTGCCTACCTGAAATTTAATCATTTTGTTAGATATTACTTCAAATGCATATTTATTTCATTGAATATTTCCTATTTTTTAAATTTAAATTGTTAAACTCATGATAACCATGTCGAAAACTCAGTTGCTGAGATTATTTATTATTCTATTGTTGTTATTTTTAAATAAATGCTTAGTGTTTTTTTATTCCTTTACATTGCATTTAGAAAAGTTGTCAACTTCCAATTTTATACACATAGGCAATGCTTTATGATTGCAGAAACTGATGAAGCGTGATTCTTTACTCTTAAGATAATGAAAATGGCTTAAAAATCATCTCTTCAACTTCTAATTCATTGCTTAGATTCACAATAAGAAATTTGAAATATTAAAAATAATGATACATTGATAAAGCATAATCTTTACAAGAACAGCTGCTCAAAATAACCATCAATATATAGTTGCGAGTCCTTGGAATGGTAGATTGAAGGCATCAGCTTAGCCGAGTTTACAAATATGCATACAGCATGAATGTAAACAACTAACACCTATTTTGATAAGTTCCAATACGAATGAAAATTTCTTTTAATTGCTCATGCTAATATTATTCTGCATGTTTCTTCTATATAGTTTCATTCGACTACTCTTTTTTAAGTTTTAAATAAAACTTTTAAATATATTTCTTATAGAAAAAGTACCTATTGTAAATATTTGTCTAAACAAGATTTTGGGAAATTTTCTGTAAAAATTTGCCTCTAGAACCCAAGAGCACTCTCAGTGCTAAAGTTTATACCCAATTGGCATACTATTAAGAGAACAGGAAAAGCCAGAAAAACACTGATAATTTAAAAATAATCTTTAAAAAAAACTTGCAGGGAAATTTGAAAATTTTTCAAAGAACGGAAAATACAGGGAATTTTTTTCTTAGTTCTTTAATCCCTTGCAAAAAATGCCAATCTTGCAAGAAGAAAAGATCGTAGTCATAAGCTGCCAAAAGTAAAACAATATTATTCACGATAGTGTAAAATGAAAACATGCTCATTTTCTACTCCCCCCCTTTTCCCCCCATATAGACAGTTACAAGATAGATTCTCCTCCCATAAGCTTTCCTAATTGTAGCTAATGTGCGAGAGACTTCTATAACTGTGTGAAAGCATCGGGGTGAATCAGTCTAATGCTACTTGGTCATATCAAACCGAATGAGAGTAGCTCTTTTGAATTAAGGCAGAAGTGTGCGCTTTTCGTTATAAACAGACATCGTCAAGGTGAAAATACAACTTTATTCGAACACAGAAGACACAACCCTTTTTAGGGGCGGTCGAACTCATTCATCCATCCGCAAGTCAGAATTTTGATCCAAATCAAAGACCAACACATCCCTGATTCAGAGGTATAATTTGTGATGGGAACTTGGGGGACTTTGCAGTCACGACATATTTAATGTGCCCCAACTGCACTAGCCAACACGGCGGTCTTTGGCCGAGACGAAGATAGAACTCGCTACCTTTCCGTTACGAGACTTACGCTCTACCAACCAGGCTACCGCAGCCCTCGTCGTGTGAAAGCATAGAATACGTTTGTCTGACAGGATCGTTCAATCGTCGAAGCAGCGTCTACCATAGTCTACATATTTGAGTTGATTAAATGGTTTGTTTGATATGTGAGAAACTGCCATTTTGTTCAAAATTAATTTAATTTTTTTAAAACAATGAACTATTGACAATCGCTAATTTATATAGATTGGTTGGATTTAAAAAATCAATCCTGGTTTTACTGAATGTGTTTGAGGAGTTCCACAAAATCCATTTGCTGTGTACTATTTACTTTGTAAGAATAAGCCTAAGCAATATGGGAAAACATTTCTTTCTTAGTATTAACAAAAGAGGAAAACATACATGACTGCCTGCCAATTCAAAAGAGTAATCAACAATATTGAAGTACTTAGTATCTGAAAGGAATACAAGAACAGATGACTCACAATTTTTATAGCATTATTAATACTAATCTATGAATAATTATTTATAATAATAATTTTTATTAATACAGGAAGAAATGACGTCAAATTCGAAAACTTAAATTGAATTGCCGAAAATAAACCAGTTTTGAACTGTTTAGTTAAAATACAATCATTTAAAACTGAATTTTTATAGAGATGAAATGTTCTGCATCATATTAAATGTTAGACTTAATGTCTAAAAGGAATACAGGAGAAAATGATAGTCCTATAATGTCAAGTTTGATGTTCGAAAAAAGCCGATTTTGAACTTTTTAGTTTAAGAAAAATTATTTAAAGGTGAACTTTATATGGACATTAAAGCTTATTTCATAACATTTTCCCTTGAATGTATTGAATGACAAATCGAAAAATGTTCACTAAAAGTGAAATAGCTAAAAACAATGTTCAATAGGCTGTACAAAAATGTCGTACCTTAAATATCAGCTGTATGAAGTTAATGGCTGAAAAATCTGTAGAAATTGATGCCTAAACACATAAATTTGCAAAAATGAATTTTTTTTAAAAAAATCTTGCCTTCCCCCCTTTTATTGTTTAGTAATCATTAAATGATTCATATCATGATTAAAAAAATGTTTTGTGTTTTATTTCTCTTGAGTTCTTATTTTCGTGTAACTCACAGTTAAAGAGCAGGGCAGGTAATGTATCCACCCCTTAATATATTTTTATCTTGTAAAATTCTAGATAATAAATATTTAAAAAAAATGTGTTTTCTATATAAATGTAAACTTTCTTTTAATTTCCCATTATTTTGAATAATGTTAAATTGTTTCTTCCTTTTTTTGCTTTTTCCACTCCTTAAAATCATATTGCAGCTTGAGTACTGTATAAATTCTTTTTGTGTATTTTCTCATATTTTGAATGTACATACAAGGAAAATACAATGAATTTTTTTTCCTGCAGTATTGGGCTTACCACTCAATTCTGGAAGAAGAAAACAAAAACTATGTCCTCCACCCCATAATATATAAATTTTATCTTGCTAAATTCTAGGTATTTTTTTTTTCCTGTATTAATTATAAACCTTTTTTAACATACTATTACTTCGTATAATGTTAAGTCGAAGTTTTCTTTCCTTGATTTTTCCACTCTTTAAAATCATATTCCATTATAACTAGTATATGAGTGCTATTCACACATTTTTTTTTGTATCTTGAATATACATACAGAAAGAAGAAAAAAGGAAATACAAAATATGCAAGGTCCCCCCCCCCCTCCTAGATTTGAATAGCAACACTTTTACACATATATCTTGTGTGAGTTACATTATCTTACTTTTAGAATTTTTCTAACTACAAGAAGGGTTTGTAGCTAACAAAGTTATATTTTGAACCACAAAAAAGGATCATTAGCCATTGAAGCTAGAATCTTCAATGCCAAAATATGCAGGGGGCCCGGTGGTAAAGTCTCGGCTTCAGAACCGGAGGGTTTCAGGTTTGAGACTCGATTCCACCGAAGAACCGCCGTGTGAGGGGATCTGTTGCACGTTAAATCTGTCAGGCTAAATGTCCTCGCGCTGGTGTGGCGTGGTGTAGAGAGGGGGGTGCCAGTTCAGGTGTCGTCCTCGTCATCTGACCGTGGTTCAAAATTACGAGGTCCGTCTCAAAATAGCCCTCGTGTTACTTTAAACGGGACGTTAATATAACTAAACCAAATTAGCCAAAATATGCTTCATAATTAGCCACTGGTGTTAAAGCACATCTTATTTTTAAAAAAAGTCATTCTTTAGAATCTTTACTAAAAATCCAGAGTTACCATTTTTTAGTGGTGTTGATGTTTAAATAAACTTGTAATATTATGAAATGTGTTTATTAATATCAAATATAATCAAAAATCATAATTGAAACTAAATTAGATTCTAACTAGAATAGTTCTTTCATATAAATTCTGAAATAACTTCAGAAAAGCCATAAAACATTTCTACAATACAAACGTCTGTTAGTAAACTGTTGTTGCAGCTAATTAAATACCAAGATCTAGAAAAATGTACTTATACCACAGATTGTAGTATGAGCTATTTTATTTTAGCACTTGGATTCTTGGTAGCTGTAATAGAATAATATAGCTTATACTTACTATTATGAAATAGTTAAGAATGTGTTATAAGGAAAATAAAAATCTTGGAGGAATTCTTAGATGACCCATCCAGTTCAAAGGAGTAGGTGTACAAATAAGGGTGGTTGAAATTTCCTCATAATTATCTCCAATCAAAGATAGAAAAATGAATCAAATTAGATATAAAAATTAGTGATTATTTTTATTGCTAAAATTTCTTTATTTTTATTTGTTTTCTGTGATATAATTATAGTTTTTATTTTGAACATCATTTTTTATGTGAATGTATTGATAGTTTCTACTAAAGAAGTATTCATTTGTGTTTTTTAACATCTAATTAGTGATAATAATAAATGCATGTGCAGTATTTTTACAAATAGTCCTTACCCCCAAATACTAAATAGTCAAAATTTGCCAGACATTTGAAGACAGTGAAATTTCTTTCTATCTGTTGGAATATGATGAACAAGTACCTCTGTGTAATGCACAAAATATGTTGTTTTGAAAATTGAATATTTTTATAATTGTTATATAGTAAGTGTTTACAAATTTCTAAAACATATTACCATTGAATGATTGCTTTATTTATAACTAGCCGCCTTTGGCGACCAGCTGGTTCGCCATGAGTAAAGTGTTCTAAAATTTTCAATTAAATCGCATATTCATTAGCCTTGAAGTAATTCCGGGCATTGATTGACCTGAAGTTAATATTTTCTTTAAGATGATGGACGGAAAGTTCTAAAAGTACACCTTTTCCTAATAATATTCTTTAATTTTATAAATCAGTCAGTTTTAACCATCGGTTATGCTTTCCAAATATTAAAAAAAATTTCGATGATGTTGCCAAAATATTAAATATGTTTTTTTAAAGAATGCGAGAAAGGGAAAAAAAGTATTAAATTAATGATACAGATATTGCAAACAATTACATAAATATGCCATTGAGTCGGTATTTCAATGCATATCTTGTCTAAATTCAATCAGGTTTACAGTAAATAAAGAAGATTTATTGAGTTAATGATATAGATATTGTAAACGATTGTAGAAACCTTTGCGTTGCATTTATTTTTTAAAGAAAATATCACATTTTATGTTTCTTTTATTTTATCCAGTCACGTGCTAAAAGTTGCATTTCTGTTGATTTATTTTGCGATTATATTTTTTTTTATTTGAACTTCCGGCATTCTTTTATCTTATCCAGTCACGTGCTAAAAAACATGGTTAAAAAATTTCTTTAAAAATTCGTTAAAAATAGAAGCTTACGTTATAAAGTAGAAAATCTGATACAGTTAGAAAGCTAATTTTTTATCTTTAAATAGATATAAAAATCATGTTTATGCGATCATATTTTCGGAAGTTATAGCGGAAAAACGTCGAAATTTCGCTTAAATTTTAATTAATTCAAATTCTAATTCAAATTGTGGAATTAATAACTTAGATATTGCAAACGATTATAAAAACCTTTGCTTTACATTTATTTTTTTAGAATATCGTATTTTATGTTTCTTTTATTTTATCCAGTCACGTGATGAAAGTTGTATTTCTTTATACTTGATTTACGATTATAGTTTTTTTTTTGTTTTCGTTTTTTATTTATTTGAACTTCCGTCATTGTTTCCTTTTATTTTATCCAGTCATGTGCTAAAAAAATGTGGTTAAAATATTTCTTTAAAAATTCGTTAAAAATAGAAGTTTCAGTTATACAATAAAACAAAGATGCCATTAGAAAGCTAATTTTTTAATCTTTAAATTGATGTAAAAATCATGGTTGTGCGATAATATTTTCGAAAGTTATAGCGGGAAAATGTCGAAATTTCGTTTAAAGTTTAATTAATTCAATTTCTTATTAAAAATTCGAAAAAAGGGCCCCGAGGTGCACATTCCCGACCTCCAAGGTATACATGTACCAAATTTGGTAGCTGTAGGTCCAACGGTCTGGCCTATAGAGCGCCAACACACGCACACACATTGAGCTTTATTATAAGTATACATAAACTTTAATTAAAACGTGCTTTTTATCAAATCTCTAAGTTCTGCTAAATTTGAATTCTGTTCTTTTGTAGGTAGATATGAAGATGCCAGAGATTTCTTAACAAACGTGATCATCTTACTTATTTCTTGCTGCTGTGATTATTGGATTATAAACAGTTGTAACTTATTTTCAGTTTTTAAAATATCAGTGAAAAAGAGCTTTTCCTTGTAAAGCATTTATATTTTTATAAATGTATCAATTGTAAATTATTGTATTTAAAAGTTTATAAAAAGCTAAATAAAAGACTATAACAATGATGATTCTTTTAAATTAAAAATTTATATTTGAAACTTAGTAATGTTTTCATTCTAGAAAAGTGATATTTATTCACTTGCTTTCTGTATATCAGTACCCAATTCAGATGATAGAGATTAAATTGCAGATACAATATTAATTAAATAGCTATGTTTTTATGTTAAGTGAAGTGATTCACCCACACTAATGGCACACAATAGCAGGTTCAAAATGCTTTGCATCATTTTAGAATAAAGTGCGAGAGACAAAAGAATTTGGAATTTAAAATTATGAAATGACCTTAATTCTGAAATTTCCTAACCATAATTTCCATATGTAAATTACAAAAATAATAATGTGCATCAAAGTTTGCAATGGATACACAAATCTCCTGCAATGCAACTTGACACCGAGCTTTTGTGCATGTATCAAGTTGTCTTTATTTAATTAAAATATGAGTGAGATGAAAAAGGAGATGCTTACATTTAACAATAAAGTGAACTCAGATAGTAATCCAGTGTATAAAAATTACGGATAACTCGTAATATTGTCTGGTAAAGAATTTTTGTACCACGTGACACTTCCTTATTCAATGTGTAGTGTCGCCCCCTACATCCTGTTCGAAAATAGGTCATTTTTACCAGTTCTGTTCATACGGAGTAGACGTTCTTTTACGTTCCTTGTAATTATTGATCCTTTATTATGAGTGTTAATAGATTTTTTGTGGTATTCCTGAAATATTGATATTTGTTAACCGGCAAAAGCTAAGAACTTCGTTTCTGGAGCATATGCCGGAGAACATACTTTCATTCTTTCCTTCCTAATTAATTAATTTTTAAAATTAGTATGGATTACGTACATTATTCTCGAATAGTTTATTATCGACGAATTTATTTCTTATACCGAATGAATTAGGCATACTGCTTTAACATAATTAATTGTAATTCACAAAATACTTTTGAACCATTTTTATTTAATACTATACGCGTTTGGCGACCAGCCGGTTCACCAATCTTGATGCTTGTTAAAATTTTAATAATTAAATATTTTTTGCAGCCCCCATTTTAATCGCTTCTTCATTAAAATATTGCAAAACTACACATTTTGATAGTCATATAATTAATTCACTCATAATATTATATAGCCTTTAGTCATAACGTAATATGTATCTCTATAATTTTCTGTTAGCTCCTGTAGGATTTATGTTTTAAATTAAAATGGAAATTATGAATCTGCTATTGAGATAAGAACATTTTTTTACGGAAAGGAAATATTTTTTTAAATATGTGTACCGAAAACAGAGTCGTTGAGTATTTAAACCATATAGGAACTAAATAATATATTTTTTAAATTTTATGTAATAAGGAGTTTTCGACAAAATTTTCTCAGACTCAGAACAATTAACAGATTAAACAGATCAATTAACTATCATACGGTAAAATTTCTCCAGCACTTTTCCGTTTCTACCCTCAAAAACTGATCAAGCAAGTTTCATAATCGACAACTTTTTCGAACCAGCTCGAAAATGTTGTCGGAAATATTGTCTGCAAACGAAATTCAACCAATCATGTGAAACTTTGAAGTGACGTCACTTTCCTTGTCGTTTGCTGATGGAAAGTGCCGAAGATATTTCGCTGTGTGATAAGGCCTTAACAATGTTTAATTTTAAATGCCTCAAGCACTAAGAAAATAAACAGAATTATTTAAAATACTCGGTCGAAATTACGTTTATCCTTCAAAAACAAGTCCGTATCCAATTAAAGTTGTCAACAATCAGAACACAATGAGCATGCGTGGATTTTAGAAGCCAGTTGGGGTAACGTTGCGGAAATTAGATTTTTTTTCAAAATGTTTTCAAATGTCATGTTTTACTTTAATTCAAAAGTGCTTCAGAATGAATCCGAAGGATCGATTAATTAACAATGTAATTTTAAATGCATCAAATACTAAGAAAATAAGCAGAATTTTTTGAAATAATCATCCGAAAATATGTTATTATTCGAGTAATATACATTGAGGGAAAAAAAAATCCCAACACTAGGAAGGAGCTGTGCTAGATAAACGAAATTTGGTGGGCGTGTTTATACATCTGAAAGATGACGTCGATTCAAATTTCGAGCTACAAGCGTAAGTGTGGCGCTAGTAAAGACACTATGAACATGCAAATGAGGTTTGCTTTAAATAAGCGCTGTAAGGTTCGTGATCGTTATTTGCAGTTGAGATTTGACGTAGTGGGTTAATGTTAGTCAAGGATGCCTCTGAGAAGACGAAGAAGCCATTATCAACAGTTCACTGAGTTTGAACGAGGTCGTGTTGTAAGGCTACGAGAAGGTGGGTTTTCTTTCGGCGATATTGCTGAAAGATTTGGCAGGAATGTATCCACTGTGCATGAGTATTGGCGGAAGTGGTCAAGGGAAGGTACTGTCTCAAGAAGACCAGGTTCCGGGCTGCCACATGGTACTACTGAGAGGGAAGATCGGCGTATGGCTGTGGCTAATCGTACTGCGTCTGCAGCTGAAATTCGTGCTGCAGTTGGCACTACAGTGGCACAACGAACTGTTACAAATCGGTTACTTCAAGGACAGCTCCGAGCCAGACGCCGTGTACAGTGCATTCCACTGACTCCAAACCACTGCCGTTTGTGACGTAAGTGGTGTCAAGCTAGAGCTCACTGGAGGACGGAGTGGAGATCTGTTGTGTTTTCTGATGAAAGCCGGCTCTGCCTTGGCCGCAGTGATAGCCATTTGTTGGTTAGAAGGAGGCCAGGTGAACGTCTGATAGTGACCTGTCTGCGGCCTAGACACACAGGGCCTACTCCTGGAGTTATGGTTTGGGGAGCAATTTCGTATGACAGCAGGAGCACTCGTGGTTATCCCACGCACCCTAACTGCAAATTTGTACGTCAGTCTAGTGATACAAGTTGTGCTGCCATTCATGAACAGCATTCAAGGGGGTGTTTTCCAACAGGATAACGCTCGCCCTCACACCGCTGTTGTAACCCAACATGATCTACAGAGTATCGACATGTTGCCTTGGCCTGCTAGATCACCAGATCTTTCTCCAATCGAGCACGTATGGGACATCATTGGACGACAACGCCAGCGTCATCCATAACCAGCATTAACCGTCCCTGCATTGACCTCTCAAGTGCAACAGGCATGGAACTCCATCCCACAAACTGATATCCGACACCTGTACGACACAATGCATGCACGTTTGCATGCTTGCATTCAAAATTCTGGAGGTTACACCGATTACTAATGCACCAACATTTCTCATTTGAAATGGCTCTTCTCGCCAATGGTTCTACCTGTGATCTTGAAATTTTAATCAATTAAATATGTTACCTAGACAAATTATTCCTAAAATTATATTACTGTACAATAATTTTTTCTTGGTGTTGGGATTTTTTTTCCATCAGTGTATTTTCGGAGTTTCTATTATTCGTGCCTCATATCTTTTACAAGTTACACAGTCTTAAAAACTTTGCGGACAGTTTTATGGTATTTCAGTATCCAAAAATTTTCTCTGAGGTTGATCATCACACCTTCATGACTTAGAGAACTGTGTTTTCATCGTACAATTTTCTCAACTATCGAATGCTCACTTGGCAGCACTATAGGAAATTTAAAGTTCTTTAAATCGTCTTTCAATGATAGTCTAGTCTTAATGCGGAAAACTCTATTATCATCTTGAAACTTCTGAAGTCGCTTATCTTGTGACCCTGTGAAAGATTCTCACTGAGCTGATTTTAATATGGAGATTTCGGATCTATATCTTTCCATAGTTATGTTTCCCCATTTTCTAAAGGTTTTTATTTATTTATTTTTTTGATCTACGGTTATTGGTGAATCCAGGATACAGCATAAGAAGTTTAGGGTAAGAGGAATAAATCGTCGAGTAGTCGTCGGGAAAAATATTGGATTTAGGCTAATGTTCAGAAGAACTTTTTAACGAAGAACGTTCTAACAACCAGTAAGATTTGGCTAAATTTTAGAAATTACAGCCTCGAGAAGGTAGATCGGCAGGATTTAATTGTCCGGGTATATGATACCAATCATCTGGGTCACTCAAAATACATATTTCTTTTAGACAATTGGAAACGAAAGTGGACCAGTTTCCATTTTTTTTCCTAATGGAGAAGACTGATACCATAAATGGTCATTATAAGCATGAACTACATCCATGAAAAATATTCTATTAGATGTATGTTATCTCAAATCAGGAGAAAATTTTACTCTGCGTCGCGGTGCTCTGATTGGTAGAGCGTCTGTCTCGTAACAGAAAGGTAATGAGTTCTGTTCTTGTCTTGGCCAAAGACCGCCGTGCTGGCTAATGGCAGTTGGGGCACGTTAAATATGTCGTGACTGCAAAATCCTCCCAGTTCTCATAACAAATTATACCTCTGGGAGTGCTGAATCAGGGATGAACCAGTCTCTGATTTGGATCTAAATTCTGAAGCGGATGGATGAATGGATTTGACTGCCCCCTAAAAAGGGTGTGTCGTGTGTGTTCGAGATTTCGTACTTTCACCTCAACGGTGCTCGTTAACAACGAAAGTTGCACCCTTCGGCCTTAATTCGGGTATGACCCATCCACCACTACCATTTTACTCTAGAAATATTGGAACAAATCTTTTCCTGATCTGAAACTTTAAAATTACAGTGGTAACTATTATCTACATTACTTAAGCGTACCCGATACTTATTATGATGTTTCGCTTGTTCAACCCCGCTAAATAAAGAATGCAAAACAGAATCTTTACTAATAACATTCCTTCAGCAGCGTATTTTGAAATGTAAGAACTTTGAGACTCTCTATCAAAGAGACAACGAATTTAATTTCATTGGTCCCACGAATTTGAACTACTAATGTCTTTAAATAGACTTGATGTAAGGAAGTTTTATGAGTTAAAGATCTATCTGTTGCAATTTTTCTTCCCCTTTTTCATTATTTTCATTTCTTGGGCATTCGTCATTTGCATTACATATGATAAGTAAATGTTTTCCATTGCATTTAGAGCAATTATTTTTTTTGCTTACAAAAAGTGCAATATGTCTGAGTTTAGAATTTAAGTATCGAAAACAAATTCCGCAATTTAAAAGAATTGCCTTTTTTTTTTCATGTGTTAAATCCTTTGCAAATCTAAAATCTTGAGACGAATGCGATTTATCGCAAAAGGCGTATTCCTTATTTTTTGAATCACTGGATATGGATTTCTTCTCGAATTATTAATTAAATCAAAACCAGTTGGCAGGTTTATCTTTTCACGAATATGAGGATTCAGTGATTTTTTATTATGTTTTTCTTAATCGAAAGAAGAACACGCAATAACCAATTTTTGCTCGATTCTATTTCCTTTTTAAGAAAGTTTAAGAATGAGTTAGCCTATCAATTCCCGAACTTTCTCTCGTAATTAATTCCATTTGATTACGTTCATAAATTCTCAATAAATCTCTTGGTAAACATGACTCTACAAGAGAATCTAGAAAAGTTATTTTCTGCAACTCCTAGTAACTCCTCTGAGCTGCCTTTCATATAGTTTATCATATAGTTTAATTAAAGATTAAAGAATGCTTTTAACCTTCTAGAACTACGTTTCGTAGATGGACAAAATATGAACTTCAATAATAATAATAAAAAATCACATAATAGATTATTTTTTTTGGTGAAATGTATTTTAAAACATTTTACCACAAAGAATAAGAATACTTCTTTTTGTGCCTATTCTATGAGGTTTGTATAACAAAAAAAAATTATATTTAAAAAACTTATAATGATATATCCACCACCTACATAAAGACCTTTTAGGTGGCATACTTAAGATTATTTTAAAACTTTAATTTTTATTTTATTAAAATTCAATTTTATCACTGAAATAACAAACATTCAAAAATAAAATAATAAAAATGTTTCCTATTAAAAATTTATCGATTATAAACAATGGGAAAAAGTTTCGATACAAAGGCGAGTAAATTTGAAGTGAAATAAACATGTTTTGATCTCTTGTGTCAATAAACAGACAGATGAGTATAGGATAATGCACTTTGTCCATTTAAATTTGGCTTTGGTCAAACGAGTTGAATGGTATTTGATTTTGCGTTCAACGGATGCCCTTTTTCGGTTCACTGATTTTAAGTTTCTGTCTGACATTTTCTGTGTTTGATAGGAGTGGCATGTGCTTTCAAATTTGTTTGAATACAAGCGTGGGTTAAATTTGATGACGAAATGTGTTTGAATATGAGACATTCTTGACACTGACAGTATTGAAGAATTATGAAATAGCACTTATTTATTAAAGAAAAGGTATTTTTTTTGTTTGTAAATAAATTTATTAGTTTGTCTAGGTAAAATTAATAATTTAATTTAAATTCAAAATGTTAATTTCTATTTTTTTTAAAATTTATATGTTGTCTGAATATTTGCAGAAATATCACTTTAATATCATTTAAAACTAATCTTTAACAATTTATTACGATGCAATAATGGTTTATTTGTGCATTATTTCAAAATTAGGGAGGTACTTATTTTGGGGATTAAATTCTTTCAGATTGACTTCTTTTAATGTATTTTCACTCTTTAAAAGTTGGCATAGTTTCAAATTTGATGCAGTTAATGAAATGGTCAGTAAAGGCTGACATAAAAATTATATTTATTAATTTAAAAATAACTTTTTCTATGTAGATATTACTGCTTTGTAATTGACATTAGCTTCAAACTGTTATCATTTATGGTTATAAAAAATTGTGTTTGATTAATTTATGTTATTTTACAGCATTAAATCTGTGATGAAACCATGGAGAATATGGAAAAGGAAAACAAGAATATATTTTCTTCTTCTTATGTTCCCTTTCTTTTTGGCACTCTTTGTTCTGATATGTTCACAGTCCAACCTGGTTGAGAAAAGCTCTGATGATAGAATAATTCGAAAATCAAAAAGACAAATTGAGTATGTGGATAAAAGAGGAATTCATGTTATAGTTGGACATTATATTGGAAATGAATTGCCATGGAATCCTACTCCTAACTTAACTGATGGTAAGAAATTTAATGCAAATAATATAATTAAAAAAATTTTATTATTAAAAAACATATGATAATCACATACAGTTTGATCTTTTATATATTATATTTTTATTTGTTTTTCAGCATAATTTTAATATCAATGGTATTAATCTTGGATAATCTATGGTTCATTTATGGCATTTTTACATTTATTAGAAGCTTTGTATTATTTTAATTCTTTCACTCTTATGTATGTAAAATAAATTGCTAAAATTCTCTCTATTGCATAGCTAAAAATTTATTTTGTATGTTAAAAATAAAGAAAAAAAATTCTGTCTTAAAAGTTGTATATTTTCAAACTATAACAGAAAAATATTGAAAAAATTATATATTGAATTTTCAGTTCATGCTAAGGATCTGAAGTTAAAATAAAGATAAAAGTAAATAAATACTATCAAAATTAACAACAATAACAAGAAAAAACTATACTGTGTGCTAAAACTATGTAGATTTTAGGTTTAGATTTATAATGGCATTTCGACACTTAATGTACTTCATTTTTTGAATTGATGCTGTCTGGAAATTTTAGAATTTTATGGAAAAACTGAAGTTTTTTCCTATTTTGCAGAAATACTGTGCTGTATTTAATTTTTTTAAATAAAGGCATTTCTGGGGATTATTTATTTATGTAAATCATTTTACACTTTTGATTTTGATAAGAGACATTCACTATCTGTGAGACATGTGAATATGGCCCCCCTGTAAAAAAGGGTTGTGCAAGCAAATGTGTGTGTCATCTTCATATGAGTTAGGAGTCAGACTTTAGCCCTCTGGGTGCTCAGGGTTCTTTATCATCAGAAGCTACTACACCTCTTTTCCATGGAAACACTGATGTGACATTATCATCATTTTATAGTTCATTGCCCATTTACGGTTTTTATAAAATAACATGGAACTTGCCACAAGGAATTAATTGATATTCAAGTTCAACCCACGTGTAAAAAATGTGAATCTTATCAAATTAAGCAGTGTTGAATTTTATTGATTTAACACTTGTTAAGATTTCTTTCCTTCTATGCCAATTTTTTAAAAATTGAATTTTGCCATTATTGATTTTGAAGTCTAAGTAGTTTTTTATAGTAGTTACTAAATAGTGTAATAGTATAATATAACTGAATAGTTTAGTAGTATGGTTTTCTCTGTTTAATTTCAGTTATCGTTGTTACTAGTTTAAACATCTTAGTTGCTGCTAGCAAATCAATATTTTAGCATAATTTTTCAGGTAGGCAGGTATAAATATATATAAAAAAATCTGATTGAATTTTCAGCTTTATCTTGAAAAATTGATTTAATATAGTCCTTTTAGCAAGCTTTCTATGATTGTAGAAGCAGGTAACTTACATTATGTTAAATCTATTTTTTTTAATATACTGCATTGTATCAAATATTCCTGACAGAATGTCAAACACTCTTGCTAACTTTTGATATTTGATTCTTGCATTTAAATTTCTTCCAAATTCCTATTTTTGATATAGTCATTTTTGATATTATGTCTCTCGTTTCCTCTAGCCAGCAATATGTTCTATGGATGACAGAAGAACATGATGCATCAACTTAAAATTTATTGTGCAATTAAAAAAAATATTTTCCCTTGTACAAACAAACAACATTTGAGCTTTATTTGTGTTCAATATTTTATAGATTTTAAAATTTGATTTTTTAAATTCCATTCTAATGTATATATGCAAAAGAAAATTTGCTTTAAATATTGTTTTTTCTTCTTGTGTTTTTCTTAATTTGTTAATGTTTGTTTTAAATGTAGGAAATAAAAAATATTTTACTTGAATAAATTATTTACAACTAAATAACTACAGAAATATATTTTAATTTTGTTGCTATTTTATTTATAATTAATGCTGAGTTAATTAATGAGAATTATGTTCAATAGCCCAATAATGAGTTATGACAAGTAACAAGAAAGCAATCATATATGGAGGGGATTAAATTTTGATCAACTAACAACAAGATATTTGTCATTAATAGATGTAATAATTGCTGTTGATAGTATTTAAGCATTATAAATAATCATGTATAAAATTTAAATAATATCCTAAAACTTATTAAATCAAAACAATAGACCAATTATTTTGGTTTAATTACTTTTAACAATACCCCTGAAATTGAATAAACCACATTTTTTAATTGCTTAACTGTGATTTTGTTTAATGCAGATTCTTAGGAAAGTTACCTATTTTGTAACTGAACAAAATGAACTGAAGCTAACTTAGCTGTATTGAAGTTTATGAATGATTATATTTAGAAAAAAATACTTTTTTTTGTGGGAAAAAAACTCACTTATTATTGGGTTTTTTAGAAAATATTATGCATTTGCTTTTTTTCTTCTAAATAATTTATTTATATAATGGAGAAAGCTCAATCGGAGGTACATTGACTGTTTTGTTCAATAAATTTCTCCATCTCTCCGCGAACTTCACAAATCCTTTCACAGAATATATTAGTTTAACAAAAAATAAAGGGGGGGGGGACTTGTGTATGCTGCTGGTTTACTATAAATAAAGAATTTTGAAAAATATAAAAAAGGAAGAAATCTGATGGTGCAAGTATATTATACAGATAAGAGTGCATTATCATTAGATTCTATCTTTTTTCATAATATATATATTATCCATAAATATTGCAATGAAAGACTCGTTCAGACTCTGATCAGTGGTGTGAAAAAAAGTTGCTTAAGTCAATAAATTTGCATTTTAAATACCTCAGCTAATTTCAGAAGCATTCAATTTTGTCTTTTTATAGATGAATGTAAGAATTTTTTTACTTATTTATACTTTTTTGTTATGAGGGTTGTATAAAATTTTATTTTAATAACCTTAAATTGTTATTCTCTGCCTGAAGTTAAGGTATCTTTCTTAATGAAAGCATATGTCTATTTGCAGTACTCTAGAGAAGACAGGATTTTTTTTTATTGCATTTCTTCTATATCTATATATAGTTTATTGGAATTACAGATATTTGTATATTAATTTCGATACCCTACATATTAACTTCTTTATTATAAGCAGTAGTGAAATTTTTTAATAATTCATCTACTTCTAATCTATACTATGTTACTAATACATAAGTTGATAGCAGAATAGTTCAGTTGCTACTTTTATAATATGTTACAAATTAGTCTATCAATATTTCAGATTTAAAGATATTTTGCTAAGGCATATATTAAAATTAAGCTAAACATAAAATATTTTATTAGAAATATTCTGATAGTAATCCCAGCGAATTAGCTGGTCATAAAAGATGGTTAATTGAGAAAGGGAAATTCAGGGAGAATAGAGATATTGAAATTAGAATATGCTAATATTTTGTATTGCCAGCAAAGATATTTATAAAATAAGAAATAAAAATTTCCTTTTTCTATTAATAAATTATTCATGAAACCTGATTGTATTGGATTAATGGATTCCATATTTATCTTTATATAATAGAAGATATTTGACTTTTTTTGTAGAAATAATAAATCATAATGGTTATTCACCCATACCTAATGCTGGTGCAAATGGAGATGCTTATTTTATCTTACCAGAGGAAAGAGAGAAAAGCAAAGCCTTTTTTTATATAAATAAATTCAACTTACTTGCTAGTGATCGAATTCCATTGAACAGAAGTTTACCTGATGAACGGAGAATGGCGTAAGTATTTTTTTGGGTTTGTTTTATTTTTTTAGACTTTCAGGAGTGAAAATAATTTCTCTTCGAGAAAAGAATATGAATTAAGTGCATAAATCTATGAGAAAAAAATGATTATAATATATATTACATTCTATCTTTATTAAAAACTTTTTGTGATAAGTTATCAAGAATTTACTGGCTAAGAAAAAGTGCTAAAAGAGGTAGCCTATGGAACAATCAATTTCAAGAATGTTGAATATTTTTATATTTATGTGATTTTTTTCTTCATTGTAATGTAAAATTTGGATAGAAATCCAAGCTGAAACCTGATTAAAAAAAAATTATTTATGTGTCATATAATTGTCTGGAATTGACAGTATGTGTAGTTAAGATAGTATGATTTAAACTGTGTTTTTAAAGGTTGCATTCAGGTATTGGCATTAAAAAACATTATAATTATATTATTACAATATACTTTTATTAAAATTTTAAGCATTTTGATTTTCTTTGATTAGGCCCTAAGAGGAAATTCATATTTGTATTTTTTTTTAATACTGCAGATGCAGAGAAAAAAAGTATGACTTGCAAAAGTTACCAACAACAAGCATTATTATTGTGTACCATAATGAAGCTTGGTCAACTTTGTTAAGAACAGTCCATAGCATTATTAATCGATCTCCTTTGATATTAATAAAAGAAATCATTTTAGTGGATGATGCAAGTACAAGGAGTAAGTTGAACTGATTTACTTTATTAAGTAATTGTTATTCACAATAAAGGTTTTCAGTTTATAAAAAATCAAATATCCTCAGGAGGAGGTTGGTTTGGTTGGAGGTAGCTATGCTAACTGTAGACATTGCCCACAATGCCTCTGGCTAGATTGAGCTGATGTACAGTATTAAATAGTTAAATTCTTTTGATACGAAATTAAAAAAATTTGTAAAAGCAAATGGATTTGTGTTTTGCAATTTATAAATCCACATTGCTGTTGAATAATATATCTATATGTAATTCAGTGTTTTTTTTTAACCTTATGTTATTCCATGGCCCTGAACATATTCAAAAATTATTTGGCACACATGTTTCTTTGTTCCGAGAAAGATTGAGTGTGCTTTTCAAAAAATTTATATGCCTCCCTAAAAGAGGGGGAGATTCAAGTGAATTTACATTCATTTTTGTATGAGCAGTTCTGCAATTTTAATCAATTTTCCTAAATTAATTTAAATGCAATTTTTAATAATATATTTTTTTCGTTGAAATATTAATATTCTTTTATTGTTGAATTGTATATATTACTTGTGTGCTTTTGTCACTGCAAAAGATTATATTATAGTTTTTAATTTGTTTTATCAATATTTATCTGAAATCATTGATATTTATTCATTATTATTCTAATTAGAGTTAGAAGAATCTTGAAATTTTCTATTTTTCTTATTTAATCTTTTAATATCTGTTGAACATTTAATAATTTTTTAATACAAATCTTGGATTTGTGAACTTTTTATTATAGCTGCAAGCTTATAATCAAAAATTGTCAAGCCAAAAAGACTAATTTTATTGCATTTTTTTTTATACCTTACCTCAGGAATTTTTCTTATTTTTTATAATCATAGTTTAGTCTTGGCTCTATTTTCAAAATACTTTTTATATTATTATATTAATTGTTCTAGAAATACAATTATATCAGATTTTTTTGATTAAACATAATTTTATTTTTAATCCTTTTAGGATTTTTAAAGAAGCCTTTAGATGAATATGTATCCCATCTTCCTGTTTCTGTTCAGATTATTCGATCATCTGTAAGAGTTGGACTCATTAGAGCACGTTTACTTGGAGCTAATATTGCAAAAGGGAAAGTTCTTACCTTTCTTGATGCACATTGTGAATGTTCAATAGGATGGTTGGAACCTCTCCTGAGTCGCATTGCAGAACAAAGGTGCTATTTACGTTTCAAGAAATTATTAAGTGATATTAATCTTAAGTTCAAATAATTTTTAAATTCTGAATTTTAGTCATATCATTAAGCATTCTAAGGCAAGGTTTCTTTTCCTTGTAATGTCAAGTCTGCTTATCTTATTTCATCTGTAAAAATATTTCCATCTATAGTGAATAAAGAAATTTTGGCATTCCAAGTATATATAAACTTAAGCAAAAAAATAAAACAAATGGACAAGTATAGAAGAAGTATGTATTATTAAATGACAAACAAAAGCTGGAATACAATTCAGATGCAAAATTGTAAAGAAAATTTCCTTTTAATTGCATTTTTGAATTATTTTTTGTTACTAATATTGTTTTCTTAGAATTTGACAAATAAAAGTACTACAAATATTTTTATGACTTCTGTAATCATTCATGTTTCCTTACTTAGGATCAGGGCTTATACATTCAGAAATCCTGTTCTAAAGAGGCTTATTTAAGAATTGATTTTTAAATTTTATTAGTTGAATTTGAATTAAATTTGTGATTATTATTTTCTCTGTTATCATCTGAATGGAATCTTTTTAGCTTGCTTTGACTTTAATTTTTGAAACTTATTTAAAATGAAAAAAGAATTAATGCATCTTTGCAGGCTTGGATAATTACATCACAATAATAAATTTTTGTATATGTTTCTCAAAATTATCAGAAATAAAAATGTTCAAAAATTTAAAATCCATATGCCTTCTATTTTGAAATATATTTATCGTGCTATAAAAGTAGTTTTTCTAATTCAAATTTATTTTAAATTTTCTCTACTGGACTCTTAGTAAAATAATAAGAAGAACTTTGTATTAAAAGAATTTAATTACTTTACTTCTTTAAGATATAAAGAAACTTAATATTTTTCAATGCTTATTGAATGAAAACTGAGGAGCAATTATTCCTTGTTTCAGTTTTTTTTTTTTTTTTTTTTTTTTTTTTTTGTAATAATCTGTAATTTTTAGGAGGATGATGGAAATCAGACAAAAATTTCTTTAATGACAAGATTTAAATTTTAAAAGAGAATTAATAAATATATGTGATTTAAAAAATATCTTAGTAATTATTACCAAAAGAATGACTATAGAGCTATTGAAAATCTTTTAATTCTTTTAACTTGGAAAGTGTAAGGAATTCAATAACTTGCAGGCACTGGCAATCAGTATTATAGACATTGTATAAATCGATTGTTGAACTTTTGGAATTTTCAAAATATTATGAAATGAAAAGATGTAATTTTTGAAATTGTAGGATCTGAATTTATTGTTTTTAGAAATATTAAGATCTGAAATTATTTCCATGCTTAAAACTTCATGATAATTATATATTTGCTTTTTATAATTAATCCCTATTACTTCATACTTATTTTATGATATTGCAAAATTAATGTTACAGTTTTTACATTTTTCATTTCAGGACACGCATTGTATGCCCTGTAATAGACATCATACATGATGAAACATTTCAGTACGTACGAAGTTTTGAGTTGCATTGGGGAGCATTTAATTGGGAATTGCATTTTCGTTGGTATCCTGTTGGGGAAAGAGAATTACTGAATAGAAGAAATGACTCAACAGTTCCATTTCGGTAATTAGAAGTATTTACCCTCCCCCCTCTTTTTCCTATTTATGTAATATTTTATTCTATAGTATTTCTTTTTTATATTTAGGACACCTGTGATGGCAGGTGGTTTATTTTCAATTGATAAATCTTACTTTGAGGAAATTGGTCGCTATGATGAAAAGATGGACATTTGGGGTGGTGAAAATATTGAAATGTCTTTTCGTGTAAGTTAATACATATTACTGAGTAGTGTAAATATTTACTTACATTAAAATGACATAGTATAGATTTCCCTGAACTCTGATATAAATAAAATGAAGTACCAAATTTTGTAAATTATTATGACACTCACCTGGTTGTATACATTTTGATATTGGATATCTAATGCACAATTTTTAATTTATGATTTTAATATTATTTTGTCTGCTTGAAGCTTTAATTTGCTAAGTATTACAATTTTAAAAAGAATGTTTAAAAAAATCACCACGTGAAGTATATATTCTATATTATTATGTAAATTGTGATGTTCATTAATTTGGTTAATGAGTCCGTCAAATAGAGGTTTGAATGCTGCTCATTATTCCAAAATTAATTATTATATGGTAAAACTATAAATGCTGTCACTTAAGAAATATGTCCTCTATAAGTGTATGAAATATTTTTTTCATTTTTAGAGGTTGTCTTCATATGTAGATTTGAACAAAGTCAGTTTTTTAAACTTCATAACTTCAGTCTTAACTCAAGTTTTCTTAACTTCATATTAAAATTGAATTTTAGGCTGCTTTGTTTTTTTCTTCATATTTTAAAAGTACCCAAAGCTTTTGGTAATTACTCTATCTAGGGCAATCATATTATACATAATAATTTAAATAAGGAAAAATTGGAATTGTTCCTAGGAAAAATGTGTAGATCATACAAGTATGAATATATAAATAGTTCCTTATGTAAATGCAATTAAAATATTTTTTAAGGAAGACGTATTTCAAAGTTGCATAGTTCTTAATTTATGTGCAATAAAAAGTGTTAGAATACTTTTCTGATAGACTTCCTATTAGTTTGCTATATTAAAAAAATTCTAACTAATTTGATTAGCTGTGTTATGTGAAATACTTATTTTTTCTGTTTCTTGATTTTCTGCAAATTATTTTCTGGATATAAATAAATGTTTTGATCTTATGGTGGGTTTTCATTAGGTTTGGCAATGTGGTGGAAGCATAGAGATTGCACCTTGCTCGCATGTTGGGCATGTTTTTCGGAAATCTTCACCATATACATTTCCTAGACCTGGTGGAGTTGGTGCAGTTTTATATCAGAATCTTGCTAGAGCAGCTGCAGTTTGGATGGATGAGTGGAAAACATTTTATTTTAAAATGAATCCTGGTAAAAAATATTTCATGTTTGCTCTCTGTTTCTTCCCTTTGCCCATTTAAACAATTCCCCCTCTCTTGCCTTTTTAAAATTTTTAAAATTCTACCTAAAAAATTCCTTCAGAACAAAAATAGCTTTGTCTACTCACTAATTCAATACAATTTTAAATCCATTTCAAAATCTATTGAAAAAACTTTTTATTTTATGTAGATTTAGATATTTTTTAATATTGAGTAATGAGTAATAGTAGCATTTCTAAATAGATCATTTCTTAGAGATGCAAGCACATTGATTAAAAAAATATTATTAGTTTAATTGCCAAATAAATCAATTTTGAAAAACTAAATTCTAATAATAATAAATTATTAGGATAATTCTAACACTTCGTTTCTGTTTTATTATGTTAATTTGATTTTTGAAATAAATACTAAGGGTAAATTCAAACTAAATTTCATTGAGGAATTGAAAAAAAAAATAAAAAAATAAAAGGCACTATTTATTATTAGAAAAAAAAGTTATTGCACAATGCCGTGGCTAGGTTAAACTGTTATTAGGAAATTTTTTTTACATACAATGCCTTGGCTGTTTATTCAATATAGTTGCCACTATAATTGAAGTATTTATCTTAGCAAAACATGAGGTTTCTTATGCCTTTCTCATAGTAAGATGCCACCTGAAATTTACAAATTTATTCATGAATTGTGATCATTTTTATTTTCTAGCATTAAGAAAGTGGGTGGTAGAATGCAATTCATATACATTGAGATATTTAACTTTTTTTAATGTTCAATATGCAAACAACACAATACTCAGAGATTTAAAAATGACTCCTGCAGTTTGTCAGTGAGTCAGCGAATTGCATGTGCATGTATGAAATCTTGAAAGTAATGCCTCATGGTAAAAACTGAAAATGTTATGTAGTTTCTGGATATCTTTTATATTAACTTCAAATATCTATAATATATTAGAAAATATCTATTATATATCAGTAAATATCTATTTAAGTATAATTATGCGCAAACATGAATACTACACAGTTATGGGTCTTGATAAATAAATAAATACACACATTTCATATAGTACACATATAAATAAGTCCTTGATAAGCTTATAAAAAGTGGGGCCTTGTAATGTGCATTATGTGATGTTGCAAAACGCCTAAATCCACCCCTGACTGTGAGTTTAAGAAGCAAAACATTAATTTAAAAATTTAGATAAAAGGGCGTAAAAAGCATTAATGTCAACTGGCAACTTACTAGCATTGTTGAATATGTTGCATTTCATGAAATGTAAGCATTTATTAAAGTTTGATGCATGTAATGTAAATTAGATATTCTGAATTAAAAAATCTAATATTTTACTGCTTGTAAATTTCTACTAACTTAACTGCATTTGATGCCTTTATCTTTGTAGTCTCAGAAGATTTTCATTTGTATATACATAAACTATTATTTTTTTTTAGTGGCATGTCTAATTTTGTATGAAACAGCTTTATGTAGTTCAAATAATTTTTTTTAAACATTTTAATTTGTGCATGATTGTTTTCATTGGATGTAGAAGCAGCTAAAACAAACCGTAATGTAGATGTAGATTCCAGATTGAAATTGCGAGAAAAGCTTAACTGCAAGAGTTTCAAGTGGTATTTGGAGAATGTTTGGCCTGAACATTTTCTTCCAATGGATGGTAGATTTTTTGGGAAGGTATCCATTCATGTAAAATCAATCTTTTTTAAAAATTTGAATTTTTCTTTCTGTTGTTTCACATGAAGCTTTCTCTTCATTTAATCACTTCTTGCTTCTGATATTCCAGTTTTTTGATAATCCATTCCTTAAAAAAATTTTGGACTACTTTTTCTTACTTTTAACTACTACTTTTACAATATGAATTCTATAGTTGTTACTTCTACTAACAACCACTTTTCAGAACTTATTTTTTTAGTTTCAGGGATATTATTTTTCTGTTGGAAAAACATTAAAAATGTTTTTACTATGTTTCCTCAACTTATATGAAAATTATACTATGAAAAATAATGCAGTACCAGCTTTTGTTTTTTTATTGTATCCAATGTGTCAAAACATCTATATACATTATCAGTTATAAAAATATATTTATAAATTCTTGAATATTCATCTTAAATCCATAGTTTTTTTCTGATGGTTTATATGTATGTAAATTGGTGTAGGTGAAGTAAAATTTAATTGGTAACATTTATAGGCTTACTTTATTGCATTATAAAAATTGCTATTACTACAATTTATAAATTAATTTTTTGTTGGGCATCTAGGCACTGTCAGTTTTTTTAATATAAATACTAATCTTTCTTAGATAAATGCCATTTCTTAAGCTTTTTGTTGTTCTTAAATTATCTTTTATAGGATGATATATGGTAAGGAAATGTTATTTTTGTAAGTAATATTCTATTTTAAATATTTCTATATATTCTAAATTCTAAAATAAGGCAAGAACTTTATTTTATCCTGTTTTTTAAAAAAATTATTTTCTATCTCAAGTATTCTTTCTTTAGGAATAAGTAACAATATACATATACTCATATACTTTAAATATTTTTTATTTTATTGAATAGTTAATTCCTTTGTTTAACATAACTTTTAACTGAACTGAATGATCATATACTTTATGAAACAGTGTTATAGTATGTTGTATGATATTGTTTCAGATAAGAAATTTAAAGAATGGAAAATGTTTCCAAAGAGGAGGCTCATCTCAACATTCAGTTGGAAAAATGAAACTAGCAGCATGTGTTTTTGAAATATATCCTAAGCAGGTATGTCAGAATAATATTTTAAAAACTTTATTTTATTATTATTATTTTTTTCATTTTTAAATACAATTAATTTAATTTTTTGATGGTTAAATATTTATTTTAGAACATGTTCTCAGTTTTAATTTTTTTAAATATCATTTGAAAACTATAATTTGCTGCATAAAAGAAATCAGTTTCTTTGTCTCAGTAGAACATTGAACCTAACTATATTTCAAATTTTTAGATTGTATCATAATTTGTATGCATAAGCTATATACTTACAAACATAATATTTTTATAGCTTAAAAAAATCTCCATTGATCAGTAGATAGGAAAATATCTGTTATGTATGTAAAAAGTAAAATTTACTTCTAGTGTCCTTTATTTTGGTTTTCTTAATCCAACCATGTGATTTGTTAAAATTGTTGATCCGCTTATATACTATTCAATGAATTTCAGTAAAAAATTC
The DNA here is from genome assembly GCA_026543055.1 of Argiope trifasciata. Taxonomy (NCBI): domain Eukaryota; kingdom Metazoa; phylum Arthropoda; class Arachnida; order Araneae; family Araneidae; genus Argiope; species Argiope trifasciata. The sequence continues at coordinate 10,852 of JAPMOQ010043494.1, read as the reverse complement.
ATTTCTAAATTTATTAAATCTGGTTTTACTAGCTTTTTCGTTTGTTGCCCCCCTCTCCTTTAATGTTGTATTCTATGCACATTTAACTATTTTTTTTAACCTTAACTATTTTCATGGAATAAATATCACCAGAATTCATATTGTAAAATTTAAATATTGGATTTTTAAAAGATGGAACTTCTACATTATTATCAAATTGCTTTAAGACTAAAACTTTTTCTGTTTTCTAAAATACCCTCATCAATAAAACTATAAATCTGTCTTCTTGTAAAGTTCTAAAATTTTAATTCAATTTACATTGATTTTCTTTATTCATTTAGTCAGTGATTTTTTATATTAGGTTTTAACACAAATCTATCTACATGGTTAAAGTAGTTTTCTTTTCTGCATGTAAGGGTATTCGGTCATTTTCTTCTGTGCTCACTAACTGCAGTCAGACTTTTATTTTTTCTGTGGAATTCCCTCTGCCAAAAGCATGCCATGAAATTTAACATTTAGTCCTGCCATCTTTATTATATATGTGTAAAATTGGCAATATTTTGAATTAATGTTATTTCATGTTGTCTAATTAGTTACATTTTTAGCTATTCTCAGAATCGTAGATGAATTGATGTTTGAAAATTTTTGTACAATATCTGTTGGAAATATATTTGTCCTTTATCATATGCGAGTGATCAATAGTAGTAAATAATTTTGGATCCATTCTTTTCTATGACTCAAAATCTCTATGAAATCTAAGCGTGATCAGATCTTCTGTGATTTGGGAAAGACTTTCTCTATTTGGGAGTCTGTCATTATACTAACATCACTATAGGGGATAATTATAGAATAAACATGATAAATCACTAAGACAAAGGATAACAGAATAATGTCACTATATCAGATAACCAAATCATTTTCTCCTTTAGGTGTTTTGTTTTTGTTTTTCTGAAGATATTTTAAAAACAATAATTTATGCTTTGCTCATTATATTGTCATTTTATGTATAGTAATTCAGGTTCTAATTCACTGTATGCATTTTTATATTTTCAGCTATTTATATTTACAAAGAAAGGACAAATTATGAGTGATGAATCTGTTTGTTTGGATTCTCCTGAAGGAGCTGAAGACACATATGTTGTAATGTTAGCATGCAATGAAATGTTGCGCCAAAAGTGGACTTATGATCCAACGGTAAAATTTTATTAATATAAAAATCTATGATATTGGTTAATTATTGTTGCAATAATTATGCTAAAATGTTAAAAATCATATAATCTGTTTAATAGATCAATAAATTAAATGTATAATAAGCTGTGGGAATGAAAAAAAAAAAATGAAGTGTTTCTGATTCTATATAATTTTATTCACCTAATAAATTGACAAGACTTGTAAATCAATTGAAAATAAACATTGTGGAAAAGGAAAAACAATTTAGCTTAATTTAAAATAATATATGTATGTCTATTATCTGATTTGTCAAAATAATTTATACATAAATAAAAAATAAATAGCATTGCACATGGTACAGAAATGAAATAGCTTGCTACAGCCAGCTTAAGTGTGATGCCATAAATCAAATATAATTATGGTTCAACACAGACTCATTTGTGCTAGTCATGCATGCTGAAGGTAGAAACCAATTGAGTTATTCTGAACAAGATGTAGACCTGGAATGGGGTTCATTTTTTTGTATCATATGTGAGAATATATTTCAGAAAAAAAAAATGGATGAGTCATACTTGGAATTGGGTAACTCCTGTATGTAACATGCAAATCAAAAGTTTTCACATTATTTTCTGTTTCATCCACAGTCTTTGTTAATAACTGTTGCACTTCTGTGACATTGAAGCGCATGCACACACGCACGCACGCACGCACGCACACACACACACACACACACTTAAAAAATTAAGAATTTTATATTTAAAAAGATTTAAATGATTTTCACTCTCTTTATATTCATAATTTTAATAATGAGTTGAACTTGTAATCAGTTTATTAAATACACATACTTATTGATTAAGAAAATGGAAGAAGGTATTATGGGGTTAAAGGGACTACTAATCTTAAATTGCACAATTCTGATTTTATCTCTATAACTGGGTCAAACTAAGATATTGTTAATAGATAGTATGTTCTTATATATATATAAAGTAACTGGTAAAATGTATTGTTCTGTAATATGATAATTTTTAGTAACTTGATCATTGCATTTTTTAAAATTATGTTGGTTTTTTTAGTTAGAAGCAGAAACTTATTTTATCTGCAGAAATAAGCAGACAAATTAATTTCTATTATTCAATCACAACTTTTCTGGGGAATATACTGATAAAGCCTTTGTTCACTGATATTTTAATTAACTCTAATATTATTACTAAATAAAATGAATTGTCGAACAAATTTTGTCAAAAATATGTTGAGGTAAATGTTGGATTTATGTATGTTTAGTTTATTTTTTGATTTAAAAACTAATAATTTTGTAGAAAAGCAACTTAATATATTTAAAAAAGGTTTCCAAAGCCAATATAAGGACAAATATGGTTTTAGTTAGTTTTTAATGTTGAACTAGAGAATATGTATTTACATGATCATCATTGAACATTTTGCTGCTAAAGTTCAAGCCAGTTTTTTTTTTTTTTTTTTTTTTTTTTGCTACAGTATTGTAAAATATAACATATATTAATAAAATTAATTTTATCTATTTTGCATTTTTCAAACTTTATTATAATTGCCAATTTTAATTTAAAAAACATAGGAAATTCATTTATTTTGTTTTATTTTACAGAAACAGAATCTTGTGCATGCAAAATCAAATTTGTGTCTTGATATACCTTCCAAAACTCGACCTGAAGCATTGACTTTACAAATCTGTGATGGCAGCTCTAACCAGAAATGGCTTTTTGAAAATGTAGATTGGAAAAGTTAATGTTCAGAAAAATTAATTTGAAAAAAAAAATGACTTTATTTATTTTAAATGATTTTTAATTGCCATTTTATTTTGCACATTTATTATTCCATAACCTTGTTGTAGCTTTGTTAATTGTATATTTCTTTATACAGTTTCCAATTATTATTTGAAACACAATGTATGTGTTTTGTGACATTCGTACATTTTCAAAGTATTTTTAGTTCCTTGCATTTATTAAATGCCGTAGTTTTATGTTTTGTCTCTGTCAAACTATTATGTTGCTATATTACATGAATCTTACAAATTCTTTTACTCCAATTTATATGCAAATGTATTGCTGCATATAAATGAAATTTTGAATCCATGAACTGAAATTAACTTCTGTACCAGTGTTTTTGAAATCTGTATGAAATTTTATTGAGACAGGTAGATACTGTTGTACTATTTTCAACTTTAAAAAAATCTTCAATTGTTAAAATAAGGTTTTTGTACAATTTTATTAGTACTATATATGTTATAATCACTTATCAATTCTACTTATAGCTTATTTATACTTAATCAAACTGACATTTATTTAAGTAGCTAAGAATTTAACGTAATTTTAATCTCCAATTTTACATTTTTCTATGATTGGAGCTCATTTGTGCCTTAATTTAACAGTAAAAACTGAATTACTATAAGTTATGAAATATATAATTGCTCATTTTTTAAAATGAAATATTTTATATCACAAGGTACACCACAAAGTAAGGAAGTTGTAATAATCTTTTTGTAACTATTTTTAATGAATGTTATTTTTATAAGATGTGTTGTTTGACAGTTATTTTAATTGTTATGAAGTATTACACATGTGAGTAGTTGTTATGAAAATTCATTAATGTGATTAATTCTGTTTGTAAGTTATTCTTTAAAAGTGCTTTTTACGCTTTTCGATATATTCAATTAAACTTGTTAAATTTATCAGTTAAGTTGTCACTGATTATAACAAAAGGTATGCATTTTTTTTTCAGATTTCATTAAAGTTTCAAAGGCTATTTGATTCGAATTTAATTATTTTTGTCATATCTTTCTAAATTAAATCACAAGATAGTTTTAGAACTTTGTGGTTTTTGTATCACTTAGCTCAATAAAAATGAAATAATGTATTTAAATTCTTACAGTTTTGTAAGAGATTGAAGTTCCTTCTTATTCTTTCTTCATTATCTAGTAAATTGTTTTTTTTTTAAAATATAATTTTGAGAATCTGTGATAAATGTTTTATGCTAGTAAATAATAATGGTTATTTAAAAGTTTTTTGATTAACAAAGTTTTATCTTTGATGAGTAATCAAATTATCCTGCTCCTGTACTTATACAGTTGTAATACAGTTATTTGTTAGTTACATGTTTTTGTTGCACTTTTTTTACTGTTCGTTAGATCTGAGGCATTATGCAAGTTATATATGGTGCTGGTTTTATATTTACAAAGTTTTTTCTTTGTTAGCTATATTTTTGTTTCCTAATTTATTCTTTGACATTCCATATAAATGCTTCATGTTCTAATGTTTTATATAATTTTTTGATATTACTAATTTATAACATAAGATCATTTTAAGAATGGTGATGTTTCTGTTATATTTAAACATTTTAATATGTTATTTTTTAAATAAAGATTTTTAAAAAATGGAACCTTTTTTAAAAATTGAGATGTTTATTATGTGATCTTGATATGTCAAAATAAATTGACTCAAATGCTTATTTGACAAATGTATAAAGAGTGCAAATATTTTTTTGATAAAAATTTAATTTTCAGTGTAATTATATAATAACAAGATAATTATTGTGAGAATTTTTAAATATATTTCAATAAAGTAACAGTAGTTTGGTGATGAGATGTGAACTTCAAGATCATAAAGTTTAATAATTGGTACCAATAAAGACCTAATGTGTGTGTACGTGTGATGCAAATTACATGTTCATTAGAAATGTTCTATAGCCGGTGTAGTGTAAAAGTTTTGAGATAGAGAGTTGGTGACTGAAAGACTGACCTTCTTATATGACTGTAGTTCAAAATGATTAAATCCATTTAGAAACAACCGCCCTTGTGCTTGTTTCATACTGGGACCCTAATACAAATTCGACCCTTTTCAGTCCAATTAATTAATGAATGTCAGCTACTATGTTACAGCAAATATAATAAGTGATATGCATAATATTTAATTCATGTGTGGCTACCATCAATGGCAGAGTATATGATGTTATATATACCTGTTCCTTTGTTATATTTAATTTTAAAAAGTAGAATCAATGTACTAGTTTTTTCTCTTCATGGCACCTTTAACCCCTTAAGCGGTTTGCCCGTACAGTGTATGTGCTACCCGAAATTGGCCTCAACTGGTTTGCCCGTACGGCGTACGGGCATCGATATTTTCTCCTTTCCTTCTCTGGTTTGCCCGTATTTTTCATTATAGTAAAGAGACTATTTAGTATTAATATTTTTTAATGGATGGCGTGGCTTGTTCATGTAACTGAAATGCTTTTCATCCGAGGTTTTTTTTTTTTTTTTTTTTTTTTTGTAGCGGGAATATTTCTTTAAAATTTTTGTTCTACTGTATTCAACGCTTGTGAATTTAAAACCTTATTTTTTCTTATGGAAGTTATGGATGGAATAAACGAAAATACTTTTTTGTTAAATGATGAACTACATTCTTATACAGATACATATATTTCTTCTAATTATTTGGATTATTCCTCAGATGATTCGTGGAGTGAAGAATAGAGTACTGCAGGAATTTTTACTGAGGTTGATGTGAAAAACCAACCTGTTCCGTGTCCTAGATTTAAATTTACTAGTATTCCTTCTGTTGACACGATTCAATTTGACGACACTTATGATGTTCTACCATTTTAGGAAACATTCATTGATTTTTCTCTCATGAGTAAAATCGTGGAAGAAAAAATATGCCTTTTTTGGAAGCATTTCTAGCAAAAGAATTGACTGCTTAAAGGGTTAAGAATGACATCTGGGGAGCTATGACCCCTTCTTCTCCTCAGTTGGTATACCATTGGTCAACTGATAACTTGTAAATTGTATCTAAGTTATGTCAGATAGTTATGAGTCACCATTGTACCTATAAGAGATCTATAGAGGTCATAGTCTGATTTTGGTGTTAGATCTCATATTGGGAAAACTATGAAAGATACCAATTATTGGAAACCTGGAAGGAGACCTATCAGCAGAAGTTGTCAACACATTATTGCCTTGGTATGAAAAGACATTTGTGCTAATGTAGTTACTGATGAAATCATCTGGTGAATATACTGTTGATGTAGTTCATACTGGGAATGGAAAATAATACTACAAAAATTCATGAAAACAAAATACAGGTAACAAACATAACCAAGATGTAAACAAAGAAAGATGCAGACAGATAGCAAATAGTTTAATAGAAAATAGTGGCATCACAATAGCACGCATCGTCATCTATTCATTATAGATGTAAGATAGATAATTAATATTCCCCACCAGGGGCTCGAATAATTATCTAGCATCTATTAAAATTACTGTAAAACTTTTTCCATTGATGGAACTAATATGGCAAAGAAGTAATAATACAGATTCATAAAAAGTATTTATACTTTTTCTCTCTATATATACATTCAAAATTTTTATTCATATTGATGTAATTTTCAATTATTCAATATATAAATCAAACATTTGTAAATATATATTTGTTAAATTCGATTCAAGTTCCACCCTGATATTTGTAGATGAATATAAAAAGTATTTATCTGCTAATCACAGAAAGATTTGCTTTGCTTTGGGGAATACAATATTGCTTCATCTCTTATCAAATGCTAGCAAATATTTTCTCTTTTAACTAGCAGGGCTGGACTTAGTCCAGTTGGGTCTACTGATAAATCAATCTTCAGGCCCTTCTGAAACTCTCAAAACATTATATACATATATATTTAATGATAATGTTTTGAATAAAAATATTATAAATAGTTAAAGCTATATCGTTTTATTTAACTCTTTTTAGGAAAATAGCTTCAAACTACTGAATATAATTTTTTGATGCATTTGCATACAAATTAGGGCCTTCATTTGAAACTACTGTGGCAAATCTCAACGACATACATGGCTGAGAAATAAAATATTAAAAAAAAATGAAAGAAGCCACTATTCTCAAAGTGCTAAATGAATCAATAATCACTTTAAATTTAATTTGTTATTAAAATATTTTTAAATTTATTTTTAATTAATAAAATTAACTATTGAGTTCCTTAATTATTTTTCAATAAAAAAGTCTTCAAATTAAAATTTTTTGCATTAAAGTGAAATAAAAATATTTAATTTCAAGCAAAATTGTAATATATACATTTGTTAAAACCTTTTTAATAAATTTTAAACGCTCTTTGATTAGAGGATCAAACTTTTTAAAAGGATAATAAAATTACGGTATTTTATGAAAAATTTCATATTTTATATTTCAATTTATATTGTATTCAAGCTTATGTTTATTGTCCAGAACAGGCAGAGAATTCAGGTTTTCTTGATTTGTTGACGATCTTTAATAACAGTTTCTTAGAAGCTTCAATGTAGTAAAACTTCATTCAGCACTTCCATTTGTGATTAATTAGGCATATGTGAATTTTCATGCCTGTAAATACATTTGGGAAAAATGGTTGAATCATATACATATCTGTTTATAAAAATCCATTGCATGTAGTATTTTAACTTCATTTGTTGCGAGAAATTCTGAAATAAAGCATTTAAAATGTACTATATCATCACCAAACTCGGATTCAATATCATCTGAATAATATTCTCTAATAATATTTACTAGCAGTTTCTGTAATTTCGATTTTGATTCTTTTTGAAAAATCAATACTTTTATTATGTTCCCCTGTGCCTTATTAGAAATTTTTAAAATCATAAGATTCAATTAACATCTAATTTTAACTAACAACATATCAAACGATAAATAGATTTTGTGTATTATTGTAATATTTTTTTAAAGAAATGGCCTATTAGTACAATATGCCCAACATTATTTCGGTATTTTCACGACATTGGTTGGCATTTAGAACTTCAAACAACATCATGAACATATTGTGCAATATTTCGTACTTTTTAGGAAGCTTTAACATAAATATATTACTATTTTTTTTTCGATCAACGTTGTCATGTAAGCTACTGTTTTAATAAATATGTGCTGACAGGAAAGGAAAATGCATATAAATCTTCACAATACAATATCGCGTCATAAAATCAAAAGGAAGTGCGGGGATTAATATTATTAATATTTCTCTTTTCTCCAAAAATAATTTCTTGAAGTGGTAAACCCTAAGTATTCAACTTATTTCAGCAATTTTTCTTCTCTTTTTACTTTCTCGTTTACGTCGTACAGAGAAACTGTAGAAATCGTCAAAAACTTCGAACTCTTAAGATTTGACGAATCTGCATGTTTTTAGGTCTCTTTGAATTCGAAAATCATATTTTTTGAAAATGCCAGTCTGTCTGTGACAAAAGTAACTTAAAAACACTTTGAGTTTGAACGAAATTTGATGAAATTTGATGCAAGTTTTCATAATAAATTTGTAGATATCTATCAAATTTTGAGCAAACAAAGTACAGAGGAAGTGTATCTGACCGGGTGGTGGAATATAAGTTAACGTGATAATTACAAAATACAAAGAGACGGATAAATAAAATTCTGTACACAGATTTAATGTCTGTAGCGTAGAACACATTTAAAAGATTGAGATAAATCCAACAAAGGATCAAATCCATCAAGCCACACATCCTTTGAGTCACAAGGAGATATAAACTTCTAAGTATGATTAAAAAATCCGCTCTTGACATACGAAAAGTATATGGCCTAAAAGAACAATGCTTTGAAGAGGAGGGATTTCTGCAAATGTGTAGGATATTGGCATAGTAAAATTGTATCAATTTTACAGGTATCTTTTATTTTAATTTTAGGATGCAATGCATTTCCAGGGGAATAACTTATAGTATCTTTAGAATAAGACTGGAAAAATAAGTTAAAAAGAAAGAAAAATGATATAATTATTCATCTGAAAATTATAATTCATTCGAAAGTTATATACTTATTCAAAAAATATAATTATTAAAAATTATATAATTATTCGTTATTCATCGAATTGAAGACCTGCAAAACGTTCTGATACGCCTTGCAGCTCAATACATCAGCCCACACATTCTTCAAAAAAGCATGGAGGTGTAAGATTGGAAGTTCGATTAAATGTCATGCATAGAAATAAGAAAGGTTTCAGATCTAAAAGCACAAGGATATGAATTGGAGGGACTTTTATTAATGTGCAAAATATTGACAGCTATGAATTGTATTTAAGTTATTGATAGTTTGAAACAAAATTTTATTTCTGGAAATATAACTAAGTAAATAAGTAGTTGTAACTCTGAAATTATTTTGGAGAATAATATTCAAAAGAAGATAAAAAAGCGTAACGATTCAGAGTCTCGAGATTTGAACTGAAGACGTTCATGATGTTCTAAAATACATAAATGCTCAATATAGCGAGCGGCTCAAATGCTCTAGCGACAGGCAAGTGCAAGCTTCCAAATTCTATTAATCATTCATAGCATTGAATGTGATGCAATTCTGGTTTAAAAGCACAAAAAGGATGTTAAAGGCCACCTAACAACCTTAGCCTCAATGTTCTTAGAAGCGAGTATAGGCAACTTTGCCCACCTATATGATAAATGCCTGAATTCATTCATACCTGCATAAATGAATGGCATTTATGTCGAAAAGTAATTACATTTTACATAAATTTTGATGATAATTTTATTTTGCTCTCTATTTTTTTATAGTTCATCAGAATAAAAGAATCATATTAAGGAAATCACATCAAATGAAGTGAAGTGCGTTTCCAAAAGCCAATTAAATGTAAATTGAATACATCTTATGTCTTTGGATTATTGAAAATTCTTGCAGGCATTTTTAATATACATATATATATATTTAATAATCTCATAGATAAGCCAAAGTACAAAAAAGAATAGGTTGAAACTTAAGCAAAGATAATGTGATAAAATCTGTATATTGATCTTTTGTGCTAACAAATAACACCTAAATTGCAGATCAGTACTCACTCACTTAACATTTTATTTACAGATACAGTGCCTAGCTGTAGTAAAGTGAATCTAACTACCTACCAACAGTAAATAATTAAATTTTCAACTCCACCGACTTCAGTTAACAATTATTTGCGTATCATGAAGCAGCAATACAGAGAATACACATTCTATTTTGTTTTATGAAAGTCAGATCCCACATATTTCTAAGAATTTATAATTATTTCTTTAGAGGATTTTTAAATGTCTGGAAATACTACATTTTCCTTCTAGAAATTTTTACTTTTTGATTAATTTTAAATGAATAACGGATCAATTTTAAATGAATAAAGGGTTTTCAATGTGCACCAAATGTGCACTTCAATGTACGTTTGATCGAAAAAATGTCAATGAAATGTTGTTATGTATTTATATCGAAATAATAGTCCTGAGAGCAATTACACAATTGAACCTATTATGAGCCTTCAAACAGATGTCTATATTATTGTTGAGGCTTTAACTATTAGTCGATTCTTTGGACTTGTTGATTACTAAAACTTTTCAGGAAATATCCATTCTTATTTTATTGATTTATTATCATTTCATTTTTCATTGCCATCCTTTAAATTTATGATTTCCAAATTATCTGTTATTCTATTTTAAATCTTTTTATAATTTTTTAACCTTATTTTTGTTTTCATAAAATACAATTGAATAAAAATACAGCAAAAATGAATGGAGGAAAAAATGTACATAAACAATTGTACTTTAGAAGCAAATATTGTATATAATTTATAATAATCACCGTTGATCTTCTGTCCATTAAATTTAACAGCAGATATTTTTTTTTTCATAAAATGTTTGTAATGGATATCCTTA
>JAPMOQ010043491.1:0-11090 GCA_026543055.1 Argiope trifasciata | reverse complement strand
ATGTATTTTAAATGAGTAATCCACAAGCTTTAGTGCTTCCCGAATTCTGAAAAAGCATTTTTGGAACTTTGCTTTTCTTTCTGAGAAAACTATCGATTATCAATGATAATTCATTAAAGAATTTCCATTTTTAAAACGAGATACTTAAAGTTTTAAATATTTTCAATTTAAAATGAACACTTAAATTGCAGTTGAAACAGGAAACAATATTTTTTTCATAAACATAAAATTTAGAAAAAGTAGGTTCATTTCCAATTTCTGAATGCTTTCTTATTTTTTTTACATCCGAAATCCAATTTATTTTTTATTAAGTTTAATTATCGTCTACTTTATTGTTTATTATTTTTTTAACCTTCAAGTCGTCGTAATTCGTTCAGATGCAGTTTTTTATTATGATGGTTTTGTTCCAAACGATGCTTATATTGAACAGTGCAGATATTTGTTAGAATTGAATTGTTTTTGCCACACTATCTACAGAAATATAAATAATTAAATTGTTTTTATGAACAATAATAATTAAAAAAGTAGGATACTATATTAATGCTTCAGTTTCATTTATATTTTATTAAAGATTATACTTTTATATTTTGATTGAGTTGTATATCATTAAAATGAATCGAAAAATACAGAAATAAAAAGAATAATTTACAATTAATTACTTATTAATAGAATTTTTTAAAATGATAAGTAGTGATTATTAAGGATCTGAGAAGGTAAATGCATTCTTCATTACTATTCTATGAGCTTTAAATTCAAATAAAGATTTTACTTCCATTTCCTTCTGATCACGAATCCTTACAAAAGATAAAAAGAACAAAAATAGAAAAAAAGGGAAAAAAATTTACATTATCCCACTATTTACCGCATTACGTTGCCATCAATTTTTCTTCATTTTTGCACCAGCAATAGTTTTCAAGCAGAATAATCCCAAATAACCCAAAAAAATTAATTAATTAAAATATCCTAATTAATTTAATTATTAATTAAATATTTTTAATTCCTACTTTCAGCTTATATTAATTTCTCGTTATTTGGGTTACATTGTCCGTATTCTTTAGAGTACCATAAGCAAAAATAGTCATATAGTAAAGATACGCTAGATTTAAGGGGTACTTTTAAGTGCCGTCAGTAAATAATGGGTTAAAAAATGCAGAGAAAACAATAAAAAAACTGAGAATGGGCGTAGAAGGATGTGGATGCCTTATCATTGTTGTTGAGGGTCGTTGTAGAAGCACATTACTTCCGAAAGTACTTAATTTTTTCTCTGCATAAAATGAGGTGAGGGGAGGGAAAGTTTCAAATTGAAAGTATGGTCGCCAAATAAAATAAAAATAAGAAAACAAAAGAAAACTCTACATTCTGGTAGCTGAAAAAAGAAAGAGAAAAAGGAAGGCAAAAAATATTGCACCATCTGTTGATTCATGAAAAAAACAAGTAGAATATTATTTATTTATTTTTGACAGATTTTTTTATTAAAAAATATTTAAGGTGATAATGTGGCAATTAATACTAATTCTATAAAATATTTACAGATTATTTAAACCAGTTTTCTTAATAATCGAGTTTCATAATTATCTACATTTATTTACAGATTATATTTTTTATTTCAAATAAAATCCCTGAATAATTTACAAAAAACGCAGATTGCTTTTTAGAATGAATACTATATGAATAGTCTATTATGAAAACTACATACATTTGATACATTACATTATTACAACAATGCATTACATTATTACAGCATTACATTACATTAATAAATGTAGATGTGGATCATTCGGTTTCATCGCATGAATGCACAATTGATAAAGATCTACAATTTTTATGTCGAAACCACGCTCCAAATTTCATTTATATAGCTCGTTCTGCTTTTTAATTAGAGGTGTTAGAGATATAGAAATAGATAAGAAAGCAGTCGAATTATTTATTTCAGAAAAGAATTTGATGTGGATATTTTGATATTCTGGTGATGAAACGCTGAAAGATTGCTTTCACTATGTTTTCATGATTTTGGCCTCGCATACAAACACGCAGGCGTGCACATTTCTTGTCAATGGAATTTGTTTCAAACTTGATAGAAATCTAATATTTTTGAATTTTTTTGTATCCTTAGTACTTTTTCGAGTTATGATGTCTATGGCCTGACAAATGTTAAAAATTAAATTAATATCTTCTATCCTCTAGAGTAGAGCCGGCCTTCTCTATGATGGGGCGCTGGAGCAAGAAATATAGGGGCCCTAATTTTTCGTTTATATATATATATATATACAATCATAAAATTATTAAAACAATCAAAACACATTTCATGAACAACAAAATTAAAACGAAACCAAATAGGTCGAAATCGAAATTAAAACTCAATTCAGAATTACACGCTAAAAGTTCACAAAATGAAAGGTAAATGAATAAGAACCAATTAATGAAACAAATCCACAATACTATATTCAAAGAATTATTTAAACGAAACAGAAACAGAAGTAACTACGGAAACGAAACCAAAACCGGAATCGAAACTAAAAAATCATTACTGATTAAACAAGTTTTAAGAATTAAAATGTTTTTAAATCAATCATTGTATTTAGAGAGCGCAAATGCAGCTACAACTAAAATACAAATGAATATAAATTAATTAACAAAATAAGACAACCGAATCAAAATAATCAATAGAAAAAATAGTCAATAGAAAAGGAATCCGGCCTGAAAGCTTCGTCAGGAGCCACTTTCAAGCAAGGATTCCTAATAAGGGATTTTTTCTGTGAGGCATCGATGGACAATGGTCAAAAGTATTGACACCTCGTGGCCCGAAAATCAAGGCAAAAGAGACATACCAATTTTAACAGCAAAAGACAAAAACAAAGCAAAACATTAAAAACATCAACAAATATATATATATATATATATATATATATATATATATATGTCAGTTATATAAAAATATCGAAAGTGGATTGTGAAAGAAAAATTATTTAATATAAAATAGTGATTCATCCTTCATTAAAGGAAAACATTTAAAGAATTTAATTATTAGATATATCTCCTTTCACTTATATGAACCTACCTTTGTTTACTTCTAATTAATGTTGCAAAAATGTTCACCCGATTTCATAAATTCTCATCTAAGAAGTAAATATAAGAAATATCTACTTTTTTTCTATGATTAAATGAATTGAATAGAAGCTCACAGAGCAGAATTTCTATGATTCAGAAATGTATTCGTAGCTTAGAAATTAGAATTTTTTTATAATAACGAGTCTAGATGTCTAGACAGTAAGATATTGAACTATAAGGTATTCAGAATGATAACGTTAGTATTTTCTGCTTTGATAAACATACGATCATTTGTTGGCCTAAATATTTCAAAGTATTTCTTTCAAATAATGAAACAAAATGCTACATAGAATCTTTTTTTTTCTTACGCACAAAGTGATTTTTTTTGTTACTGTATATTTTGAAATAATAATGTACATTTGTTTAGAAGCATTCCGAAACATTTCAGTTCCACATATAAAACTCTGGAAATTCCATAATCATAACGAACAAAGGGTAGAAAAATATTTTCGAAAAGTATTCAGTTGACATTTAGATTCCTGGCATTTAAACAACAAACAAAATGTATTTACATGTAGAATGTTTAGTTTCATCCCTTGTTTAGATAGAAAAATGCAGTTTGAATAATTGTCGATACTTTGGAAATATGTAGAATATTAAATAAAGCCTTTGTTTATCAGATAATAATGTAGTTTCTTGCTTACAGCAAAACCTAAAAATCGCATTGTATTATATTAATACAATCATTCAACAATCAGAGGATATTTCAAATAATCAAACACTAAATAAATATCATTATTTTAAAGGATGAACCAGATAATCGTGCATATCTGAAACAAGAAAGTTAATTTTATCTACGATTGAAGAAATTTGTAATTCGCGGTATAGTACAGTTCAGCATCTAATGAGCATTACTGCAGTTAGTAATGTCATGAAAGCATATTTCAAGAAAAAATGCTGTCACATAAAATGCTTCATTTGTTTCCGAAAATTATTCCGGTTGATTTAAGTAATATGATACAAGCTAAAATAACAATAAAAAGAAGCAACGGATTATTAAAACAGTGGAAATATAGCGATTTATCTTGCACTCATTTTTCTAGTACACATGTATAGCATAATGTTAAATTCCTTGGAATTATTTTTAATAACATTTTAATAACATTGTAATCCTTATAACAAAAAGAAATATTTCGTTATATATAACAAGTTATAAGATTTTTTTGTCGGTTATTATACAATATTCATTCAATTTCATTATGCACATTTATTATACATTATTAATTCAATTTCATTATACACATTTATTATACACTATTCATTCATTTTCATTACACACTATTCATTCAATTTTATATATAGGAGTATATTATTATTTGTAAGAGCTTTTATGACTATGCGAGAATTTCTTCATTAGAAAATTTTGTCATCATTGAATGGTAAAAAACAGTATATCTGTATAACAAAAGGAAAAGGGTTACATTCTGATTTTGAGCTTGCTGAAAATGTTGTATATTTAGATTTATTTTTATATGCGGTAATAGTATTAAAGAATAATTAAAATAAAAAATTATTATTTATAATGATATCATAATCGTTGAAATAATTATATAGCACAATATTTTATTCTTGAAAAATATTTTATTCTGTCTGAAAACAGTTCATAACAAAATAATATACGTTTGAGTTTATCAGAGTATTTTAATTTCTCACCAACTCTATTGGACACTATAAATTTTCAAAAGAATAAATTAAATATTAATTACTTAAAATTAGTGAAGAAAACTAATTATCCCGATCATTTAAACAATTAAATATACTAATAAACATTTTGTTGTAATTAAACAGTTTTTAAAAATGTAGAAATTTTCATGACTGTTTTAGGAAGCATATTATTTCACATTAAAATATTCCATTTTCTTTTCTGCATAGAAATGAATAAATAATAGATTCCCCTGCATAAACTTCTAAAAAAATAGAGTTTTCTTTCAAGAAACATAAAAGAACAAAGCTATCTCCAGTTCCATTTCACCTTGTAAAGAGCCTTCTTTAGATTTCGATTACACGCGATTTCACAAAATAGACCTTGGTAGCTTAAATTGGCTTAAGGCTACCTTAGATAAATTCCTTTATTTTGTTCCCAAAACCCTGTGTGTCTCTGCCTTCTAATGCTTTATAGAGAAAGCTAAACAATTTGAAGAGACAATTTTGACTTGCTCTGTGGATGGGGTGGAACGCAAGGAGAATTGAGTGAAATTCATTCAATGGAGAAAGTTAATGGGTCGAAGAGTGAGTTCTCCCTCAGTATCTTTCCTATTTAGCTCAAAGTAGATAGTAGTCTAACTTGAAAGGAATTCCACATCACTTTAATTTCGATCGCGTGTATCTCTAGTGCGGTAAAAGTATAGCCACCTGAAGTTCTATTTACTGGAGAAATTCGTTTGTTAACAGAACTTTCCTGGATCACTTTAATACCAATCGTTTTTTGATGTGTTGTTAATGTATTTTGCAGTAAATTAAGAACTCCATGATTATTTGTTGTTATTTCAATGAACACATTATATAAATTCTTCAATTTCTGAAACTGATATGAGTGTGTCATCTTGTAGATGAAACACTGATTCATTTAATTGCAAATACATTATATAAGTATGTACAGGGCTTTAAAAATAATACATAATAAGTAATTGATACATTTCTGTCGTTGAGATCGAGATTAAATCGAATATGTCAGTTGCCCAGCCGGCAGTACCTGTTTAAAAACAATTCTTTTGCAAAAGATACAGATACATCTGTTGATACCCTTCCGTCTAACTTAAAATCTACAAATTAACATTTAGTTACGGAAACTCAGAAAGGACTACTGATCTTTAGATGCTTAAAAAAATCTATTCCAGCATATCAACTTTAAAGACAATACTTTCAGTATCATATTTTATATCTAAGAATTAAACTGAACATTTTCTTGTTCAACACGTATTAGTTACCCATTAGGGAAGATAGATAAGATTCCGTGAATTGAGAGTTAATGGTCGAAAGCTAACCCACCCTATCTTTCTAGTCAATCCTCTAACAAGGGAAGGATGTTGGAAATGATAATACATCTAATATTTTAGTTGCTCAGTTAGAAGCATCTACTAAAAAATTATTTTTGAGAAGAATAAAAAGAAGTCAGTTCATACCTTTCAGTCAAATTCAATGCTTAAGAATTAACACCTATAAAGTCATTCAAAACACCGCCTCATACAAGCAATGAAAATACAGATACAATGAGTTTTTATTATGCGGTAGTTTACATTTTTCTGCATGGTGTATTTTCCCGATCTTTATTTTACGTTACTTCCTTACTGCACCACTTGTGGTATTGCAACTTATCTTTATATATTCGTCTTAATCACTTTACAATAGGCACATATTATTTATCGCTTTATACGAGAAGCTGTTTTTGAAGTTAAATAGCTTAAAATGGGACCCTTTATGAGGTTAAAGTTTAAGTAATGTTGCAAGATGGCGTTTTTTACTTAATTTAATGTAAAATAAATCCTGCAGCCTTCAAGTTATGGTTATATGTATGATTACAATTACATGGCATACTTATAATATCATAGATTTCTCTTTCAAATTATCTTAAAGCACTAAATTTCCTTATTTAAAACTTCGATATTTATTTAAAGAAAATTCGAATATTTTTCAATACAATTCATAAAATTATAATACAAAGAATGAATGCATCCAATTACTCAAGAAAATTTGATACTTTTCGAGTTTCTTAAATGGTTTGTTTGTAACGGCTTTGTCTCGCATTTCACGTAATAATAACATATAAATTTTCTTTAGGGCTTGTTTGCAACAATATAATAGTGATTTACAAATTATAATACAATATTAAATTTTTCGTTCACTATTCGACTGAAATTTTGGAGTTTATTTGCAGAAAGTTTGATTAATTCTTAACACATTAAAAAGAAATGATTTCTTTACACATTAAAAAGGAATGATAAAATTATTCTATCTAGAAGTTAGTCTTCAGTTTATTAGAATTGTTGAATCTTGAAAATTTGTAAGAAAATTTCATGAAAAATAGATTCCTATTTCGATAAGCAATATAGTATATCTTACATCATTATCATTTTCAAATTGGAATCAGATACTCCACATTAACTGATTTAATTAGAAAAGAAAAGTTATAAATGCATCTTGAATTAATGGTTCTAATAATTCTTCATAATGTTTTAGGCAGTTCTGAAATTCCATTCCTTTCTTTTTAATGTGAATAATAATTAAATTTGCATTGACCATGTCATTTATATTCAACTTAAAATTGTGACAAACTAACCAGATATCAGATGTGCACGGGAACGTAATCGAATCTCACTAAAAATGTATGTTTTAATAGAGGTATTATTTTGCCATATTATAATTTTTTAAAATAAATAAATAATGTAATTTTCCTAATAGAAGTATTAATTGAAACAATGTAATTAACATGTAAGTAAATCTATTTTTGAGAAAGAAATGTGTTTTAAAAAAGTTATGATGTGTTGAAGGAGAAATAATTAAATCTAGTTCCATAATTTTGACATTCTGTGCTTACAGAGAAATTGCTAATTAAAGCAAGTAACTTGACTAAAACAGTCTGTTTAAAAGAGATTAATCAAGGTTCTGCTCATGTGAAAAAAATAAAATAAAATTTGTTACATACAAGCATAACCAAAATGATCTAAGTCAGAACTTTAAAAATAAAGCTGATGAGTTGAGTACTTCAATATTATCTATCTTAAAATTATGTTGCTTTAATGCTTATTTTTGATAAAATTGTTTAAAAGGGACATAATATATTTTTATTTATATATTAACATAACCCTTTATTCAATTACTTATAGTTGAAGAATCAATATTAATGAAGTTTTTGGTGGGATTATTGTCGAAAATTGATCCTTGAGTGGGATGAAAATATTATCAACAACAAAATACATTTTTTTATAGTAGAAGCAAGTGCAGAATATCCCCACCATTAGATCTATCCTCAAATTCATTTGATGTAATTTTAGAAATTACATTTTATTATTATGAAATTTTACTTATGATTAACTTCTAAAAAGTGGATGAACCATTATTTTTAGAATAATTTTTAAACGTATGAAAAACATTTGTTTTTTCAGAAAAGATAATATTTAAGATTTTATTTATACTATCTTAAACATAATAATAGCATAAATATTAAATATTAAAATAAACACAATCTTTAAGATCTTATGTTTCAAAAAAATTCCAAAGTATATAATAATTTTTTTATCTCATAAATGTATTTAGTACTTACTAAAAAAATAGCAGGAAATCTAACAAATATATATTTTCAAAACAATAAAACATATTTCACGATGTTCTAATTTCAATGTAGTAAAAAGTGTTATCCATGAATTTATTAAAATATTATAAAGTAGTGTTAAACAGTAGTATTAGAAAGTTAAAAAAGACAATTTTTAGAGACTTAAAAAAAGTGTTTAAATTTAATTCTACTTGTCAAACATTATTATATTATAGATGTAGTCATTTTTTTCAAGAATCTGGGTATAATCGAAATAATTTTCATGAAAATTTTCATCATTTGTAAATTGGTGAATCTATTTTCATAATGTCGTATACAAATGTAAAAGTTGATGGGTACTTAAAATATATTAAATTTGCTGACCACTTTCAGCCAATTCATTTGATAATTTTAAAAGCACATCATAAATAAACTATTATTGAGTAGCAGATTTACATTGAAATTTTTTCTTACAATAATATAAAGAGCAATTATGAAAAATCTTTTTTTCAAAGACTTATCCCATTTGTTTAAAAAATCTCTTTGAATATACCTGAATTAATTTATTTCAACCGATCAAAGATGATTTTAATTTTGTTCTTTCTGAAGCATTGTTTGCTGATAACTTTTCACGCTTTTTACTAACTTTATTCTTACAATGGCTTTTAAATATATTACATAATTATTGATTAAAATTAAAATAAATTTTTTATATGGCAAGAAGGCTGATGGATGGACAGAAAAATACATTACAGCTCTATAATATTTGCACACACATTTTTTTCTTTAGGTTTCTCTTAGTTAATAACATACTGTTGCCTCAGGTTAAAAATTAAATAAAACAAAATAAATTCATTTCTTGAAATTTAATTTAAGCGTGATTTATAGTTATATATGTGAAATATCTTTTCTCGAAACAGGAAATGATAATCTGACTAAAAGAATTATAAGTAATCTGGTAGTGATACTCTTGAATGCAATGAGGAATGAAAATAAAAAAAAAATGATGGAAAGTCTCTCTCCCCTCTTTTAAAAAAGGTTATTTTGTTAACATTGTTATTTTTTTTTTATTGTTAATATTTTTTAGTCCCAAAAAGTAAGTTTTTAAAAGTTCATAAGTTTAAGTAAGTAAGTAATAAGTAAGTAAGTTCATAAGTTTTTGTCTGAAACTGGAGAAAAGCGTTGCTGAAAACATATTAAAGTCATTGATATTAAAGACCAAGTATACCGGGAATAATGTGAAATGAAAATAATATTAATAATTTGTTTAATTAAGTATCTTAAAATGATGTAATTATTTTTCTTTCTTAGTATTACTTTCGAGCTGCATAAAAATAAATCAAGATATTTATAAAATACATATATAAGCAAAAGCTATGAAACTAACAACTATGAATAATATGTGAAATCTAAATCTACAGTAAATATATTCCATCCAATTAAATCATTCAGCATATTTTACTGTGATATAATATATGATATTAATAAAGAAGTTCACCTGAGCTAATTTTAGTAAATTCTAGACTTTTTTCTCACCTACGTAATAAATACTCATAAATTTCATAATTAATATTCAATTATTTATAATTTAAAAGGAATAGTAAAATTTTTAAAGAATACGAATGAACAAATTTTATAAAACATTTATTACCTTAAAGCTAGAAAGAGTGCTCATTTTTTTACACTATAAAAAAGTGCATTATTATTGTATTGATAAATAATTGGTATATGTTATAAATCTGAAACAGTCTTACTTTTTTCCAAGATGAAATTTCTATGAATTTCAGTAAAAGTTGTTAAAATTGAATCTGAGAATTTCGTCTGGCTACCGAATATACAATTTTTTTGTTCGAAAAAAAAATGTTATTTCTAAGTTTATTTTAATACAGATTATCTTTTATAACTTCTACACAACATAAATATAAAATTGTTTAAAAAAGCAATATCTATTTATAAATTCCATAAAACCTCAATTAAGGAATTTCTTATTTTTATTTTTGATTATTTTACAAAAAAATCAATACTCTCACAAGATTTAAGTTATTGAAATAGTATTTAATAATCATACAGAGTATAATTATATATTATTTTGATAATAATATTTAATCACAATACTATATAATTCCAAGTTTCTAATTATTTTAAATTAACTAACATTTAATATTCAGAATTAATTACTAAATTTTAAATTAAAGAAATGAACGCATAATGAAAAAAAAAAAAACATTCCGAGCAGCTATGGCATCATTTATCCAATATTATATTTAAAGATTAACACAAATGTCTTTAATTTATCTTATTCTAATTATTAGGTGCTTGCCCTTGAGATAATTTAATGAAAAAACTTTGAAAGATAAATATTCTAAAACCTGAATATATTAAGTTAGATGAGAAATTGTTTTGAAAAATAAAGACATCTGATTCCATTATATTTCCTACTCTATAAGTATTATTATTGAATATATTTGAATTAATCTATCTAAATACACCATTAAAATTTTGCCCCCGTTACAGAAAAAAGGCTGTAATCTATCAATTTGTGATTCAGTATATTATATTGAGTGATTGATCGAAAAATAAGGAACAGTTTCCATTTTACATTACTACTACATTTTACATTTTGCTTAGACATTTTTTTTACATTACACATTACTACATTTTACTTTGCTGCACCATAGATGATAAACTTCAGTGAAATTTAAATCTTTCAGAAGAAATAGCTCAATATATATAT
>JAPMOQ010043488.1:0-29255 GCA_026543055.1 Argiope trifasciata | reverse complement strand
CAACGCCGTGAATTTCTCGTTGGAGAGAAG
Source organism: Argiope trifasciata (assembly GCA_026543055.1). Lineage (NCBI taxonomy): Eukaryota > Metazoa > Arthropoda > Arachnida > Araneae > Araneidae > Argiope > Argiope trifasciata. The sequence goes on along the minus strand of JAPMOQ010043488.1, from coordinate 29,225 downwards.
AGCGCGCTTTAATGTTGCAGCTGCAATAAGCTGTAATGAATCGTCGTTGCGGTCGAGGGTAAAAGACCGCGAAAAGGAATTTTAATTAAAACTAATAAAGAAAGAAGTGGATGACAGATAAGAAATTCAAAACGTGAATTCCTTTAAAGCAGCAGAATTCCACGAATGTTTCAAAATGAATCCATCATTGAGAAAATGTTCTGCACTTTTCGGGTTTCGGATTTGCATTTTTGAGAAGTTAGACACAGTATAAAATGGTTGTATATTTATCCTCAGTATCATGTAATGGATTGATCAATTTTTACATGCATTACATTCTCATTAAAAATGTTAAATATTAAAATTAAAAATGTGTGTGTAAAATGTAAATGTAAAAATGTGATTAATTGTAAATATAAATGAATAAATGTAATTATAATGAATGTAATGTAATGTATTAAATAAATGTAATTAAAATGTAAAAAGAAAAAAAAAAGAAAATTATAAAATATGTGTTTAAAATGTAAAAATTAAACTGTAAAGGAAAAAATGTAATTAATTGTAAAGATAAATAAATGTATTTATAATGAATGTAACGTAATGTATGAAATAAATGTAATTAAAATTCAAAAATATAAAAATGTCATTAAAAATGTGTGTTAAAAGAAGTATTAACGATAGCATGTTTATAAAAACATTCGGGTCTGTCTAATGCCACTTGGTCATACCAAGCCCGAATGGGAAGTAGCTCTTTCGAAGGAAGGCAGAAGTGTTAATGAGCACCGTTCAGGTGAAAAGACGACTTTTGCTCGAACACACACGACACCACTCTCTTTAGGGGTCGGTCGAACTCATTCATCCATCCGCCAGTCAGAATTGAGATCCAAATCAGAGACCGACTCAGTACCCCCATAGGTATATGGGAACTTGGAGGACCTGTTGAACGTGCCCCCACTGCCATGAGCCAACACGGCGGTCTTGGGCCGAGACGAGGACAGAACTCGCTACTTTTCGGTTGAGAGACGGACGCTCTACCGACCAGGCGACCACGACCCCCCCAAAAAAACACTTTAACCCTTCATTAACCGAATTCTATTGCCATCCATTTTCCAACTTGATTTTTGCACCGGTAGTTTAGTTTCCTTTGCAGAATGGTGCCAGGGAACCCAAGAAAAAAATTCTATGAATAGAAATGTCTTAATGAATTTAATCGTTAATAAAATATTTTTAATTCCTACTTTTAGCTTCTGTTAACGTCATGTTATTTAAGTTTCATTCTCAGTGTTCTTCAGAATTCAATCAACAAAAATAGTCATAGAGTAAATATGAACTATTATCTTACTATATTTTATAGTTTATTTTAAATTGCCCGTCAAATATATAAGTTTCCGTTATTTTCCTGATTTGCGAGACTACAACAGACGATTTCTTTATTACAGAACCATTCTCTTTGGCAACCCCATTGATCCAGGGGTCTTACTTTCAAGTAACCCATTCCCTTGGCCTCTTTAAATTCGTCATTATTCCTTAAACTTTTGCAAATGAAATGCTGAATTTCCTGCGTGTATCTGCGCCCAAATCTCGCATAGATCAGAATACCCGGGAAATGAATTACAAATAATTTTCAGCTTTAAGCAGTATTTTCCTTCAATTTGTATCCCAAAATCTCTCGGCGTAAAAATCCCCATGTCGCCAAAGGTAGCGCCAATTGATGCAGTGTGTTTCTAAATTCTCCCGAGTAATTAAACTAGGAATATGGAAGCCGATGAATAATTCAAGCGCTCTCATGGCTATGAAAAGTCCGACGTTTTAAATTTAGTTCCAATTAGTAAGAAGTAATCCTTTCCGAATCAGAATCTGACACCAGACTGTTGTTGTTGGTCATTGAGGGTGAGAGGTTTGTTTAAGAATATGGAATGACTAATTAAAATATTTGTTTAAAATGTAAGATATGCTACTGCTGATTTGATGATTTCACCGAATGTTGCAGCTAGAGAATATAAAAGAAATCATGGGAAAGTTAAAGAAATTGGAAACTTTTCTTCAAAATATTCAACCGGCAAGTTTTATTCATAGCTGTACAACTAAGAATACTACCAAAAATGCTAAATGTACTATTAAGTTACAAAAATATTATTAATCAATCAATAACGTGGAAATCCTTCCTCGGCGAGTTACTTGGAGATAAATCCTTAGTAAATAAATGCGGTCATTAAAAAAATATATATAATCGTGTTATCCCTGAAACCAACCCGTAGGTGTAAGCTATAAGCTTCATCGCCATCAGATGAACGGTTTAGGAAGGTATAAGAGACATTCAGACAAACATTCATTTTTATTTATATAGATTTAGAAATATTTATTTTATCGTCTAAATAGTATGCTTTTGTACTCAAAAGTATAGTTTTGAACCCAATGTATAAATGTCCTTTAAACACGCGCATTAGAATAGTATCAAATGAACGGTCGATTTTAAAACATAATCTTGCTGAGAAATGTCAGTTTTGTCGGAAATAAGTCGCAACAAAACAAAACGACAAGAAAAAAGCGAGGAAAAGAGCTTATTAAAAGTCGGAAGATCTCGTTTCTAAACTATGACACGCATTAATAATTAGTTTTCAGAAATAATTTATTCTCGAAAAATCGAGACTAACAAATTTAAGAATTCTCAAAATTGATTTCTGCAAATGTACGTTCTTTGTTTTGGTGCTAAGAATTTGACATCTTAGAAAACGCAAAATAGAATAGAAATGTAATGCAATTTCGAAATAAATCATTAGAAAATCTAATTTTTTATTTAGAAAACAGATTGTTATCAAAATATTGAGCATAAGATTTCTAAGAAGATTATTATTTTATTCCTTAATTATATTATTCTTGTATTTCTTCAAATCAATTTTTTTAAAGGAATATCGTTTTAAGTTTAATACACTTTATTAGCAAATTTATTCTTAGAAATGCCGAGAACAATTGTTTTTCGAAAGTATGTTCTTTGAAACCATTGAATTTGTGGATAGATTAAAGATTCGATATTCTACCTAATATTTATTTCTGGGACTTGATCCATCAATGTAAAAATTTAAAGGAGAAATTTCCAACAATATTTACAAAGAGAATCTCTATTTATTCAGAGAAAAGTTGAGCAAAAATCTGTTTATCAGTATTGAATTATCTCTTCTGAATTTATTAAAAACTAGCTATTACCCGTGAGTACGAAAAACTATAAAACAAAGACAAATAAAAAAATGAAACCTAGCCTAAAAACAAAACATTCAAAAAGTAAAAGTATATACGAAAAATATATAACATAAAATACAATTTAAAAACACACAATTAGTGTAAAAACAATTAATTTACACTGTATACCCAAAACAAAACAGCAAATCGAGTCCGGTCAAATATATTTTATTTATCAATCGAGCTGGAGATAGCTTCTACAGTATTATACACATCATTTTTAAACTTTGAATTTAAACGAAAACACGGTTGTTACCAATGGCACGCGAACTTTCAACGCCACATGGCGCAATACACATATCTGACTTTTCTACGCCAGTTGGGGTAAGGTCAGGCAGACTAGAAATTTTTGTTTCCTTCTTTCTGTTTTCTTTTCATTTAAAAGTACTTCAAAAGGAATCCGAAAGATCGATTCATTCACAACATTTGATTTTAAAAACATCAAACACAAAGTAAATGAACAGAATCGTTTGGAATAATCTCATTAGCGGGGGGAAGAGTATTGGAGCCTTACTTGTCTTTGGCACGAAAGTTAGTTCTTAGTGAATAAAGAAATGAACCACTCCATGAACCGGAATAAAAAGTAGCCTATGCTCTATTCTTGACTCTAATCTACCTCTGTTTCAAATTTCATCCCATTCTGTTCTGCCGTTCTGGTGTGATGAAGTAACAAACATCCATCCCTCCATCCAAACTTTCACATTTATAATATTAGTATAGACTTTAAATCTAAAAATGAATTTTGTTATATTTTATATCAAAGAATGTGCTTGAACCGTTTTTATCATTATATAAACTCTTAATATTATTGGATGCTAAAAGTTTTTGTTACTAGAAGCATGTATAAGTAGACCTGGTTCGTTGTAAATATAAGTCATTAAAATTTTATAAGGGTTTTGTGCTCTAGGCAGACACAGGTTAGTTTTTAATTTATTTATAACTACCTACCTTTAGCAACCCATCGGTTGGCCAGTCTTAATACTCTTTAAAATGGTCAGTTTTTTAATGTAATGTCATTGTCCACTAAATACTTTACATAACTGATTTTTGAATAGCTACTTCATCACAGTATTTTTAAAGTTCAAATTTTGAAAGTCATGTAATTCACTCATGCATTTATAAAAGTCCTAAGCCCTTAATATACTATATCTGTATCCCATTCCGTTCAGCCGTTCTGGCGTGATGGAGAAACAAACATCCCTCCCTCCATCCAAACTTTCACATTTATAACATTAGTATGGACATTACATCGAAGAATGTATTTAATTATATTTTCTATCAATGAATGCGCTTGAATTGTCTTTGTTATTAGATGAACTCAGTGGATCCTATCAGTTTTTGCAACTAGAGGCTCGTATAAGTTAGATCTGGTTTGTAGTCGTAACATTCATTCGATGGCGATGAAACGGGGTCTGCTTATTGCTTATATCTGCGGAACAGTTTTAGGCATAGTACATCTAAAATTTACAAAAAAAAAAAAAAAAAAAAAAAAAAATCGAATCTCAACGGCCTTTATTTTCTAAGAATTATTTCTCTAAATAACTTCCTGAGGAAACAATAGATTCTGTAGGAATGCTAAATCCAAGTGAAAGGTTAAAATTGTATATCTATTATACACAAATGCCATACAAGTCTTTCTCGGAGGTAACAACTTTATGACAGATTTTGGGAGAACGTTTTCGGGGGACCTATCCTGTTGGTTTTAAATTTTAATTAAATTTTAAAGTTTTCCTCAGTAACTACTAAAAATATTGCAGTACAAATAATTTTGCACCGTCTTAATTTTCAAAAATTATCTTTTCAACCATATTAACGATTTTATGGTATAAGTATATTTTCTATGTTTAATCCATTATGAAAGGAACTATTTTAATCACATTTTCTAAAATTAATTTGTGAATTCCGAAGGAATAAGAAAGGAATCACGAGATACAATAAATAGTTTCTTTCATTACCATTCTGAAAAAACACCAAGTTTTACTCTTCTAAAAGAGTACACATATCTAATATGTGCAAAAGATAGACCTGGCTCGTAGTAGATATCAGTCATTAAAATTTTATGAAAGTTTTGTGCTTTAGGTAGACAGAGGTTCAATTGTTAATTTATTTATAGCTACTTACCTTTGCCGATAAATCGGTTCGCCAATCTTAATACTCTTTAAAATGGTCAGTTTTATGTTGTCTTTTAATAGCTGCTTCATCACAATATTTTTAAAGTTCAAATTTGTATAATTCTATTCTTCATCCATGCAGTTGTAAAGATTATGTACCCTCAATGTACTATATCTCTACTTGAGAATTCTGAGCGAATATGAAACGAATCATGAGATACAATAAATAGTTTGTTAAAGGAATAAAATGTGGACGTCTTCATGTGAAATGAATGACAAAAAGGAATTCTTGTCTGTTTGTCTCTTATGCCTTCCTAGACCGTACGTCCGATGGCGATGAAACTTATTGCTTACACCTACGGATGATTAAAGGGATAGTAAGATTACCTAAAATTTAAAAAAAATTCCAATCTCATATATTTATAAGGGACGAATCTCCAAATAACTTGCCGAGGAGACAATAAATTCTGTAAAAATTCTAAATACAAGTTAAAGATTCATATTTTGCAGCTATAGTACGGAAATGTCATGTTGGTCACTCCCACACTTAACAATTTTACAGATTATGCGAGAAAATTAAATACGATTAATGCGTCAGCAAGCAAAACAAAATTTATCTAAAATTGCTTAATTGAGGGTTTTTAATTATAATTGAATATTAGCGTTTTTCGTAGTAACCACCAAAAATGTTGTAGTAAAAATAATTTTGCACCATCTTAAATTTCAAAAATGATTTTTCCAACAACATTAATGATTTTATGGTATGAATATGTTTTGTATGTTCAATTCATTTTAAAAGAAAATATTTTAATCACATTACCTAAAATAAAATTTGAGAATTCCCAACGAATATGAAACGAATCACGAGACACAATAAATAATTCCTTTCATTTCAATTCTCTAAGAACGCCAAGTTTTACAATTCTAAAAGAATACGCAAATCCAATATACAAAAATGCATATTTGTTTGTTCGTATTTTATATACTGTCGCGCCGCTCATGCTATTTCGACAAAACATTGCCAAAGTATTGGTTAATTTCATTTGATATTTTTTTTCCGTGGCAGCAACGCACCAAGTACCAGCTAGTATAGAAATGAAAGCATTTCACAGCTATTCTCAAAACATAAAAGACAAAAAGCTTAAACATGGCAAATTGCGTGCAAATAAGTTCAAACATTAAAAATTTAGGACGAAGCGTGTGAAAAAAAAATGCACACTATTCTTATTTTTGATTGGATTAATTTCGTTTTGTTTCAAGTCTCATTTCATCTATTCCAAAAGGAAATAATACCATCGTATTAAAAATGATGGAATTTCTATCCATTCGAATGAATATGCCGATGGAATAAAACAGTCGCGTGCTCAGCCACTATTAAACCGCCCTTAAAAGCAACCGCACGAACGCGTCAGAGAAACGCGAATGGTGGATAGAGATCTATGTTGTTGTTTTAACTGAAAGTGCGAAAGTTCGGATGCTGCCAGAAATGAGAAGTTGGGTTTGAAACATTTTTCCAATCTTCCATGAATTTATGAAGCCGGTCTGCTGCACTATTTATTAACGTCCTTTTCCCCAGCTAATGTTCTCCCTTATGGAAATGAGAGAAAAGTTTCTGCAAAATAAATGCAAATTTGTTGTATTTATGTATTTATTAGACGTCGTAAAACAACACGCCGTAGTCTGTGTTTTCCCGCCAAGACGGCGAGGTTGGATTCGCGCCATTTGTTTCCGAAATCAAATGATGGCTCAGTTGTTTCTGGGAAAAGAAATGGCGCAAACTGTAATTCATTGTTGCCATTCTTCGGAACTAAATTTCATAAATTTTCATTTAAAACCCGTGTCTTGGGAGAGATGGAGGAGGTTTATAGGGAGAAAAGATTCGTTTTAAACCGTCATTTCAGAAGGTGATATTTTGTAAGATTTTTTTGAAAACAACTTTTAGAATTTCTTACTTCGAATGCCGTAATAAATGGCAGTTGAAAATCTTTTATCGTTCGGAATAAAGGTTTTAAAGATCTGACTTTATGATTTACTACACTTATTGAGTTTAAAATGATTGATTTGAATGTGCATTTTGCCAAAATCGATTAAATATATTAATTGATTTTAAAACAACCCTGTTCGTTTTTCTCTTTTGCATAGTGAAAAGAAAAAAAATCTGTCACTCAACCGCGGCTTATATATTATAACTGTAAAAGTGTAATTTTATTATATTTTGCATTTTGAATATGTTTTTTTAATAATTTACTTATAGGTATTACTAGCCGCCACTGACGATCAGTTGGTTAGTTAATCTTACTGCTATTTAAAATGATCAATTAAACACTTACTTTAATGTCATTGTGAATTAAACACTTTATGTAAGTTGTCTTTTAATAGCTGCTTCACCAAAATATTTTTAAGATTTTAAAATTTAATAGTCATATAATTCACTCATGCAGTTATAAAGGCCTTAGTCCCGTAATATATCTATTTATTTAATTAATAATATTATAAAAGGCACAAAAAAATTTCTTTATATTTTCTTTTAAGAAAAAAATATATTTCATTTCATGCAGGCAAGTGCTGAAAATTACATTTTTATATGTGTAATTCGTAATAGTTATTTTTTTGTTAATTTCAGTTTTTGTCAGTCTGATGGCAACATATTAATGAAAGATAATTTTTTCCCCTTTCACTCTTAACGTGCTCTTGCAGGTTAAATTATATTGTGGAAAAATATGGTTAAATTATTTCTTAAAAAAATTCGTTACAAATAGAAGCTGAAGTTATCTGTTAAAATACTGATACCATTAAAAAGCTAATTTTTTAAATCTTTAATTCGATGTAAAAATCATCTTTGCTCTATAATATTTTTGGAAGTTATATAGCTGGAAAAAAAAACATTTCTCTTAATTTTTAATTAATTCAAATTCTAATTAAAAGTTCGAAAAAAGGGTTCTGAGGTGCACATTCCCGACCTCCAAGGTATACATGTACCAAATTTGGTTGCAGTTGGTCCAACGGTCTTGCCTGTAGAGCGCCAACACACACACATTGAGCTTTATTACAAGTATAGATATAGACAAGAGGATAAAATACTGAAAACGTGCAAAAAGTAGAAATTTTAAGGTTTTGAACAAATATTATAAATTTACGTCATTTTTTTATATGCCAATGTCAATTTATTTCTGACACAGTATGATAAATTTCTGTAAACCAATTGAATAGCTGAAAGTTTTTAAAGAAAACATTTGGAATCCAGCCAAAACTGCTCACGCCTTTCTTCAAAAAGTACACTAGTTTGATGCTTTTATTAAAAACAGCATCAAATTCACGTGTGTAGTGTGGTATTAATTTTTGTCCTGTATTTCTATCGTCTTATGGATGCAAGTTTTTGATGCTTTACGACAAGAACATTGTAAAGCAGGTGTCAATGTAAACGCTCATCAAATCTTTCTGAGTCTAAGTTGAATTTTATTGGCTGTTTAGAGGAGAAGACTCTCTTGTTAGTTTTATGTTATGGGAGATTTACTGTGCCTTAATATAACTTGACATCCATTCATATGTCTTCTGGCTCACATAAAGTAATTGAGAAACCTTTTTATTGAAAAGGTGACAACATATATGCATAGATTCCCAGAATCTTCACACATAAAGACACGCTAGTCAATCTTATGTTATGTAAGATTTGCGGTTCCAAATTATAAGTTGATTTCAATTCTTATGTCTTCTGGGTCACATAAAGTAATTGAGCAACTTTTATGTTGAAAACTTTACAACATATATGCATAGCTTCCAGAGTTCTCACGCATAAAGGCACTCCTGTCAGTCTTATGTTATGGGAGATCTACTGTTCCGAAATATAACTTGATGTCAATTCCTATTTTATTCTGGGTCACATAAAGTAATTGAGCAACTTTTCCATAGAAAAGCTGGCAACATAAATGCATATTTTCCCAGAATTGCTACGCATAAAGACAGTTTTGTCAGCGTTATGTTATGGGAGATTTACTGTTCCGAAATATAACTTGATGTCAATCTGTATGTGTTCTGGTTCACATAAAAGGATTGAGTAACCTTTCTATAGAAATGTCGACAACATATATACAGTAGCTTCCCAGATTTCTCAGGCATAAATTAAAAATCTTTTTAGAGCACGTGACTCGTCTATTGAGACAAAAAAAAAGTTCGTTCCTTCCCGTTTGAGTGTCTGCCGCATCTGTTCCGAGCCATTTCCAGAACAAAACCGCGACCAACATGCCCTTAGGCACACCATTTCACCAACCACCTTCAGTCATTTTCTGGAGGATGCACACATCTCGATGCCAACATAAAAAGAAGAAAATTTGGATGAATGCACGCAGATTGCGATAACAACTCCCCTTTCGACGAGCGCATGAATACAAATACCTGCTGTCAAACAAATATTGCGAGTATTTATCAAACGATCGAGACGCGCTTCTTCCGAGAGTGCAGAAGTAGCGAGGAAACTCCTCCTCTCAGGAAATGGATTTGGGCTTCCGCAAAGTTGCTTCGGCAAATCTTCTTCATCTCTTGCATAGGGGGAAGTGTGCGGTTGTAGATGAGGGGTGGGGGAGGAATGCCCCCCCGGTCTTGAGGAAATGTCTCCGAGAACTTCAGGGTGACAGGGGCTCTTTCTGTGGTTTCTGCTTTTATTTCAATCTTGCGGAATCTCAAAAAGGGTCGAAAGAAAAGAACTGGGACTCAATTAGTTTTGAGGGTCAGTTTGTTTCTTTCAACCATGCAAAACAGTTGTGTCCCTCAGTTTCTTGCCATGGAATGGAGCAATGAAACTATTATGGAGTTTTTAGATCTGTACGAGTTGAAACCAGTTATATGGAATCCACGGCATGAGGGCCATAAGAATCGTGCCCAGGTGCATGATGCCTGGAGAAAAATACAAAATTCTATGAGCATTGAATGCTCATTGGATTTATTAAAAAAAAAAAAGAAAACCTGATGTCCACATTCAGGAAATTGGCCATGAAAGTGAGGGAAAGCGTGCGGACGGGGTCCGGAACCGAGGAAATTTACAAGCCGGAGTGGTTTGCATTCAACAAAATGCAATCTTTCCTGCATTCCGTTTATACGCCACGGAGTACAAAATCTTCTGAGGTAAGAAATTCACTGTCTTTCCTTATTAACTTATTTCAGTTTTTTCTGATATTTGCAGTGACTCTTATTTAATATTTGTTTATTAATTTAATTACAAAAATAATCAATAATTATCTGAATTAAGAAAATCAAATTAAGATTAGAAAATAGTTGCTATTTACATGAACTTGTGTAATGAGTGATTAAGATTTTTAAAAAAATATGCCACAACTAAATTAGTATAACAGAAAATATAGCATATTCCTTCATTATTAGTATAAATTTTGCAAGTAATTATTCAATTTTGCAACAATATTAGCAAACTTTAATGTCTAAGAAAGAAAAAATTGTAGCTTAACCCTTTTAAGAGCGGGTCATTAAAATTTTCGCAAATTTCTTATGATAATTGCAGTAATTAGGAAAAGTTCAGGTTAATAAAAAATTTTATTTTAAGTTTTAGGTAATTTGAAATATTGAACATACAATTCATGACATTTATTAAGAATTATCTAAATTATATCAAACATATTATATATATATATATATATATATATATATATATATATATAATAGTGCAATTTAATACAAATATCAACTAAGAACTATCTAAATAAAATGACAAAACTATACATTCACAATTAAATTAAAATTGATAAATGTCAAACAAAAAGCAATATGTAGATAAGCATTAACAGTATCTGTCTTGCCATGTTAATTTCCCTCTTGTCTTGAAATATTCCGCATAGGAGTTGCGAATATTTTTGCAACTTCTCCCGATTTTCTTGCCGCTTTTTTTAAGGGCAAGAAAGAAGTCATTGCACTTTCGTCGTTTCTCCAGGTTCCGGGAACCGCTTCTCCGTCGGTATCAAATGTACCTGGTGGTGAATATGATGAAGACGCACATTTTCGCATAAAGTTATGCAAAATCGCACACGCCAGAGTCACATTGGTAACCGGCTGTAAGGCCATCGGTTTTCTAAAAACTCGGAAAACCGATGCCATTATGCCGAAAACATTCTCAACAACTCGGCGTGCACGAGATAACCTGTAATTGAAAGCTCTTTGAGCGCTCCCTTTTTCCAAATTGCCGGGATATGGCTTCATCATATGAGGACTTAAGGCAAATGCCCCGAGGAAGACATACGGCAATTTTTTGCCGCTGCAATTTCCTATCTTGAGGAATTTTCAGTTGCCCCCTTTTCAATTTGGATAATAAGGATGAGTTATTAAAAACTCCTCCGTCACTTATCCGCCCTTGACAACCAATGTCCACAAACGTGAAGCAGTAATGGGCATCTACTAGAGCCACACTGAAAGTCCCTTTATAATTAAAGAACGCAGCAGATGTATTGTTTGGACACTGTATGATGACGTGTTTTCCATCAATCGCCCCCAAACAGTTTGGAAAGTTCCACTGCTTTTCATATCGATCTGCTATGAGCAGCCGGGATTGTGGCATTTGCGCTCCAATTATCATTTCCTACCCCCAGTTTGTAGGTTTACTGGAATTTTATTACCTTTGGCAGGAAAATTTGGCGTGGAGCGCATATTCCACTCGTGCTTTTTTTTCGGTGCCGTAGCCCTTCGTTAATGACCTTTTAGACAGTGATAGATTACTTTATGATAAGATAAGATTACTAGGTGGACTCCCCCCCTTACCGTAAAAGCACTTAGCCCTCATAAATGAACTCCTTATCGTTAAATGGTTGAAATAGGGAAAATGAGAAAAAAATTCTTAACACTTTTCTCACATAATTTTATTTATCAAAATATTTCTGAGCAACTTTTTCCGTAAAATGTTGCTATTAAACAATTTTAAAATACGTGAAACGCCTTCAAAAAATAAAAAAAGAAATTTATTTTATTTATTTATTTACCTACCTTACCTCAAAATTAATAACATGAATACGTTGGTAGATTTTCTGTTAAGAAAGACTGTTTGTTAAAATTTGATTTTTGACGTAAGAATGTTACAATTTTCTTTTTTTTAAATATAGCATAGTCTTGCGAGGAATTTCATGTTTTAATTTGATTATTTGTGTTTAAATTAATTTCATTTAATTTTTCGTGTTTGATTTATTTTGCTGTACTATAAATTACAGTTTCCGAATTAAAAATTGTAATATATTTATATTACAGACATACTGCTAAATTCGTTTTTTGTAAATCGCGAGAAACAAAAATCACCAAAAAAGTAACTACATATAAACAGCTGGTCCCAGATTTATAAAATTTGGTACATAAATAATTACTTCTTTACCAATAGATATTCAATAGTTAGAATCTTTTTCAAAATTGTTAATTTTTTAATTATTAAATCTTAATTTAAACTTAATCAATCGAAAAAGCCAATTGACAAATGTTTTGTCACATTAAAATTTAAAAGATTAACTTTCCAAAGACAAAATTTCCGTTTTCGGGGCAATTTCTCTTTAGATTTTCTAAAAAATTCAAAATTAAATTTAGAAAAAAAATTTCTAACATTTCATTTTTATAGAAAATAAATTGAAATCAATTTTGGTGTTTTACCATGACGTTCCGTCGTTACTTTTTAACGTTCAGAAAAAATATCTACTAACAGTAGTAACAGTTTTAAACAGTAACTTCAGTTAAAATTTATAAGAACTTTTTAATGGCTTATTTAAATACGTGATGTACGAATCTTTCACATGATATGCTATATTTGATGGAAATCAAGACTAATGACATCATCAAGATTTCAAAGATGAATGAATGAGTACTTTAATGAGCACTTGAAAATACTTAGGAAACTATTTGAAAAATGTGACATTTCAGATACTTTATATACATTGCAACTAATCCTAATTCGGAATAATATTTCTCTAAAACTATTTAAAAAATGTTTCTACAATTTCAAATGATGTCATAGTAACCGTTTCAAAACTTTTGTAAAGATTAAATTTGAAACGAAAAAAAAAAAATCTTACGTTTTAGCGACTCATTCTGGAGAATTATGAAGTAATAGGAATCGTGAGCGCGCAATGATTATAATCAAATGAACAATGGCTTGAAAATAGAAATAAAATGCTCAATGCAAATTAAATTTTCACAACATTATTAAATTTAATTTCGGATTTATACCTAATTCTGTTCGTGATTAATGTACCTTATTCTATTCATTAATTACTTTACAATTTATGCATTCAGTACGTCATTAATAAATCACTCAAATAAGCTGTAGATTTTTTTAACAAAATATAAATTAAACAAATAATATTTAAATATGAGGAACTTATTCTCAAATAGGTACTTCAGTTTCTACAAGATCAGATTCTTTGAATTAGAAAAGCATTAAAAAAATTTGTATGAGGAATAAACCCAAAAATTTTAGTTGAAAACTAGTAAAATTAATTTTGGAGGCTGCTTAGTTGCTACAAACATGCTCTTGTTATCATTCCCAATAGCCTTAATTCCGATTTATATTCTGTTTATATTCTGTTAATAAATAACATGTCTACTGCTAAATTAATTATATATATTTATCTTAAAGATTATGATAAAAGATGATGGCGGAACTGTAAGTAAACGCATATCCCTAATATTTATTACTAAGGCTCATTTTCTAAAATATTTGACAGATATTATACTTTAATGATTCTAAATTAATGAATATAAAATTATAGCATTTATTTCCACTCAAATTTTGAACTTGTACTACATTCATGTTTAAAAAGATTTTTCTTTCTTAAAATGGATCATAAATATTTCATTTGTAGAAAAGGTTTATAATATTGAAAATTTCATTTAAATAGAAAATTTCTGTGACAATTTCTGTAATTTGAATTAAATTTTCTTCAGCGAAAAATAAAGCGAAGTTTTTTTCCCTCCTCATAGAAGACAAGCAAATTTTCAAATTATCATCAATATTTGAAATTTTTAACAATGAAAATAAAATTATTGCATTTATAATCTTAACCTTTCGAATTACTTGATTTGTTGGATATAATCAATGTAAAGTTATACTTTATACTAAGAATTAAAAAAAAATCCTTTAATGTCTATCCTGATTGTATTATAATCAAAAAGAATTAAATAACTTGGGAAACTTGTCACTAAAAACTATAGACACATAATTTTAGAATAGCAAACCTTTATAATAATTGTTTATTAGTCAAATATTTATAATATAATCGAAATGAATTTGAAATAATGTGTGAAAACTAGGCGCTAAAAATTATAGATATATCAAATTTTTAGAATAATAATTAATAATAATTGTTGTAGATATAAAAGTGCCAAAAATTGTTTATCTCATTGGTACTCATGTTTAATGTCATTTTAGTAGAGCTAAAATTGTAATATATACTAGCAAATAATAAATAGATTTCAAGAATTCGTTTGCCTTTTTCTTTCAATACATTAGTTAGTAAAGAAACCTACTTTTGTTTATTTCAACTTACCTTTTTGTAAAATATTCTTTAAAAAAATATTTCAGCTCATGTTGATTCTATTTACATAATTAATACTGCTTTTATATAGATAAATGTCTTATGTAGTCGGATAGATAATAATATTTTACAAATAAAGAAAACAGATGTCTAAAGAGACCATTTTTACTTACAAATCTTGTATCTTAGATAGAATAGGGAATCTAATTCATAGGGAATTGAATTTTTAGATACGAAAAGACGTAAGTTTTAACTTCAAACTCAGGTTTTAATGATACAACTATATAAATTAACAACAAAACAAATGTAATGAGTCAGTAAATGGATTGATTATTTCTTTCCACCCAATTATCATTTTTTAAGATTTTGTTTCTTTTGTAATGGTATTTGTCATATTTGAATCCCCTAAACAGTTTTTAATGAAAATTGATTGTAAAATAATTTTGATAAAAGAAAAACAGTAATTTTTTGTAGTTTATTTGCCTTTAAAAATGGAATAAACTTTCTGAGAGATACTACTACTATTTATTATACTATTCGTTAATATAGAATAAAACGTAGCCTATTAAAATTGTTTCATCGATTCAGATAAAGAAAATGATTCCACAAATTACACCACTAAATTTTTAAAGCTCAATAAGGGAAATTAGGTATTAGTATAGAGAACCTGAAAACAAGTTTGATATTTTATGAACTGTAGCATTTCCTTTTTTATTCGTTTGTTCCTGAAAATATAAAAGTACACAGCCTTGATTTTTCTATTATTTGGAGAAGAAAAGACAAAAATTAATAATTAATATTTTTTTATTAATTACTACTTTTTTTGTTTTAGTCTTTTCTAATTTCAAATAATGATAATGTTTATAACTGGTTCTTGAGAACTACAATATACCTCTTCACATTCAGGAAATGATTTTGATTCCAATTTAAGCTCTTTTTAGAGGAACTTTAACCCCCTCCACCTCCCCTCCAAAAAACAACTTAGTTTTATCTATAAATAAAATTATATTATAATAAATACTAAACTATGGTCAGTAAAATGTTCTCTCGAAGGATATGTTTTGTTGCTTAATTTCAAGCGATTTAAATTGCATTCTTACTTTGCTAAAACATATAATATTTGTTAATTTTCATTACATTTTTTAAAAATTGAATAGTATTCTATTAATTAAAGTGTTTAAAAATTTGTTTCAAATTAACGCTTCCAATACCTATGCAGAATTACTTAATAGTACTTCAGCATATGTGATTGAGTTCATGGGACACGAGGACCGGTTTTTTTAAAAATGAATCAGCGAAGATTTATCAAACATTCATAGAAAAAGTAAATTCATTACTTATTTCAGTTATAATCCCAATAAAATTAACTGAATCTATCGTTCCTATACAATCAATTTTTGTAGAAAATTAGACTAACTCAAGAACTTCTAAAAACGACAGCTCTAACATGCGGACAAAAAACTGCCAATGGCGATGAAATGTTTTCATTTTTCCAAACTTTAATTTTTTTTCTAATCAATGTTTCTATCTAGATCAAAGCAACATTTGTCTCACCAAACAACAATTATCAGAAAGAAAAAAAAAATTTGCATTAGAAATGGCCTATTTGTTTGATTTTAGACGTCGATCTTATATTCTGTATGAATGCCACTTATTAAAGTTGAAGTATTCTCAACCTTGTCTATTTTAAAATGTTGAGCACTGGACTACCCGTCCTTAATCTAACAAAAAGGTAACCTGAAAAATATAGGCAAATGTAAATTTTTTTCATCACATATATGACACTTCCTTCTCACTATTTCTCTTCGTTTGTTCCTACAATTTTTAATCGCTATACCACAAAGCCCATTAAAATGTTTGGAACTGAAAACGACATTGTATTTTTCTAAAACTTGAAAAAAGCATTACGATTGCTTACTAAATAAATCGTCATCATAACCAAAAGTTTCTTTTCTTTATAAAGACCTTGTGTAACTGTCGAACAATGAAAGTAAACAATGCTATGCGCGATTCTTAATTTTTTTGAAGTCATAATGATTGGATAATGTACAAGTTGCATTCCGAAATTAACACATTTGTGACCATTATTTCGAAATTTAAAACTAAGCATACCTCTCAAAATTTTCTGGATAGCAACGTGAAATTTTGTACGTATAGATAAATATAAGAGAAAAATTGTACTAATTTATACTTGAAATTATGATGGATATATAAAAATTAATTTTCGTACAATTGCCTACCTTATTTAATGAAATTTTGTAATTCGAAGTGTTTAGATGCAATATTTAAAAAAAAATTTCTTAGGGCAACCTTTTGATGCTTTATTAGAAGAAGAAAAGGTGACTTTAGAAACCATGTTAACATAGCTGCAAAATTATTTTTATCTTAATGCCTAATATTTAAATATTTACTATTGCAATTTCTCAATCTATATAAATCTATAGTTTTGGCAAAAAAATTTAGGGGCGAAAAAAGAACGAATAAAATGTAAAGTAATATATTTTATTTTTAGCTTTCTTTCATATATAGATTTAAGACAAATTGAAAATTAGTAATAAATCATTGACAGCACTTTTAAGAAAATAGGCAGAAATTTGTTACTACATTACCTGCGAATAAAACTTTAAATCATGATACTGAATCTGAGAATTAAACGTTTTAATGAAGAACTATAGATGCATTTACATGTCGATTGATGGTACATTGGATTGTGTATAATTGTCTGACGGTAAATTAGCTAGAAAATGAGGTATCATATTTCAAATTTGAAGGAATATCAGTAATTATCAACATTTTCTTATAGAAATATTTTTTCTTTCTGAAAATTAACCAGCATTTATTTTCTGAATTATTAATATGATTCCTATCTTATTTCAGACAAAGCGCTTAATTTTTTGCAAAAACAGCTTATTTGAAAAATTTTAACATAAAAAATACATTAGCTCATTTGAAGTAAAAGCTTAGGGAGTATGTATACATACACGAATACATAAATACAAATTGAAAGAACTAAGCATTACTGATATCCACTTAAATTTCCCTTTAAAGCAGTTTCTAAGGGTTTTTTTTTTTCATTTTGTTAAAAAAAGTTAAGCAGTAAGAGATATAGAGATTAAAATCCCCATAAAAATAAAAATTAAACTTCACTTTATTAGATGAATTTGTATAACGCACATCAAAATTATTAATGCCTTCTGTGCGAGAAAATTATAATCGTGTTCCTTTATCATAAATTTTTAAAATGAAATATCTCATTTCCTTTATTACTTTAAACTCTCGTCTAAAACGCAATTAAGGGTAGACAGACGTTTTCCCACGGAAGCTTCGTCTCGTTTTCAAGGACATGGAGTATCATTATTACTCTGAACTGTGATTACCATTTGGCGTTCGTTGTAAAATCGCCAAATCTTTCATGCAAAGATAACGGTGATAATGTGACAATCCTGAGCGTGAATAATATCTTTTAATGACATGGGGGGTTAACTGGTGGAGCGCAAATGCCACTCAACCGAGCAGCCACTCACCTTCATTTTTTGGCAACTGAAAAGAAAAATAGATATAAGTTAAAAAATTAGAAATAGTTATTATAAATGCAAATTTAATAAACAGCAATATTTAAATAAGGCTAAAAATTACGCTTCTATTTCAGAGACTAGAATATATTTCTGATGAGGATGATGAGGAAACACCCTCCAGCCTCAGTCATCAAACAGCACATCCCAGCACATCTCAGGATGGTGCTGTTCAAGGTGGGCCCCCAAGAGGGTAAAAAAGGAAAGCTGAGTCCATCGATAAACAGATGGACGTGACATTCAATTTTTTGAAAGAAGTTGCTTCCAAACCAAAAGCTGTAAAAGACGAAAGTTATTTGTTTTGTGAGTTGCTGTGCTGTCAACTCAGAGCTTTAAACCCTGATACTAGACAGACAGCAATCCACGAAATAAATAACAATGTTTAATTTGAGGAAGAAAAAACAACAACAGCCTCAAATTTTTTCCATTACAAACTTTTTTCATTAATAAAATGAAGTTGAACATGATAGTTATAATGGAAAAAAATAAAATAAGTTATTTAAAAATGTTTCTTCTGTGTTTTTTAAAAAAATACTTCATGCAAAAGCTGTCATTAAATTTTTTCGAATTTCAGTTTATGGAAATGCTTATGAAAATTGTATTTCTTGTAAGTATATTATCATTAATATCTAAAATTTCTTGATATATGACGTTTTTGGTGAGCATTTTCAGAAATTTCAAATATCTAATAGATCAAATTTTTATACTAATTCAAATCATGTAAATGCAAAATATGTATTTTAGATAAGAAAAAAGGTAGTAGAATTCCAAAAATCTTAAAAAATAGTAATCATTACATTTATTAATACATTGAAAATATTAAATTTTTAAATATATTTGTACAGCATAAGTATTTTAATATAATTTTTTTTAATTAATTCGATGCTACTATTTTGAGTTAATACTAGATATGAGAAAATCATGCATGAAATTTGTTGGAGAGGAATGTATTTTTAGATTAATTTTTAAAAGTATAATATCTGTAAGTAAAAATATTGAAATCCAAGTTGGTGATACAATAACAATAGCTTGACTAAAGTTATGTCAACTTATAAAATACTGCAACATACTTTAATTACATACAAAAATTTGAAATATTTTCCTGTGAATAATTTCTTCCTTTATATTTCATTGAAAACAATTACAGTTTAAAATATTTTTTAAAAGATTATGTCTATTGAAACGCACTTACAAACTAAATATCTGTTTCCAGTTCTGATAATACAAAACTATCTGCTTCTTGTTTAAAAAAATTTACAAGTACATAAATTTTTGAATTGCAAAAGGTGAATAAAAATGTCAATGAAATAAAAAGAAAGATAAGTATTTATAATTGTGGGTTTTGTGTGAGCAGTATTTATCGCTATATGAGAACAATAAATAAAACTAATTTAAACATCATCAATGCTTATTTTACCACTGTGCTTTTTCCATAAAAGTATTTATATGCTTTTCAGCAATATATAATTGGATAATATTTATGATAACTTCTTAATTTATTATTTAATTACCATTTCACTTTTTTTTTACATAAAACTAAATTTTTTAAAAACTTGAGTTAGAGTCTCTTACCTTTATTTCTTCTCTGAGCTCCTGTATGATGGCGTTACACACATCATCTACACATCTAGATATCGTCTGTTTAGAGAATTTAAACAAATACGACAAGCTGATATAGCTGTCCCCGGTTGCAAAAAATCTTAAGGCAACAGCAAGCCTTTCTTGAACCGGAATTGTCTCTCTCATGTTGGTACTTTGTTTAATGATGCGTTTTCCGATTTTTCCCAACAACGATTCAAAATCAACAGCAGACATTCGGCAAAAATTTTCAAAACTGCCTGATGGTTCTTGTTTCAAATCGCTCAGCAAATCAGTAGCACTATATCTGTAAATAAATATATCGCAGTTAGATTAAATGCAGCTAGTTTAAGTGATTTAATCATTTAAATTTTATAAATAATTTATTACAATGAAAATTATAAATACCTTTTTCGACTTTTATTCAACGAAGTCATCCACCAACGTCTCTTGCGCTTCTTTTTTTTTAAGTAATTGCCACCTAAAAGCACATAAGCTGCTGCAGCACAAGCTTTTTCTTGGTCGCTCTCTGATTCAAGCATTTCATTCATTTTTACTTAAAAATGCTCCAAAAGAATTATCAACCTCCGGTGGAGAGCTCTGGAAATGATACGAGACCGGAAAGCTGTTTATTTCCGTCTGCAGGTCGTGGGAACAGCAACACATGCAGGGGTTGCACCGTGAAGGGAGGGGTGACAGTTTTATGGTCACATCGGTGAAGGGATCGCGTCGTGGGACCACCGCTTAATGTGCCGTACTCATCTTTGCTTGGCAAGCGGTGAGCTTTTTTTGTCACACCAAGCGTTTCTGGCGAGCGTGCATGAATGGTTGCGTCAAGTGAGTCTGACGACTTTGGTTGCGGGTAGATGTCGCCACATCAGTTGCAAGAAGGTTGAAAGTTCATTGTACGAGGTGCAATTGGCTCAGAATAGAACTCGGGACCTTTGGATCTGAAAACCAGTAACATAACCACAGGACAAAAGCATGCTCAATGCCCGTAGATGTTATCTGTCTTATTAAGATATCACAACAATAGTACTCCAGTTGGGGCAACCATTCCTCTATAGACAGAGTTTGTGGGTCGGTCGGTCTAATGCCACTTGGTCATAACAAACCCGAATGAGATTTAGCTCTTTCAAATGCAGGCATAAGTGTACGCCTTTCGTTGTGAAAGAGCACAGTTCAGGTGATAGCAAGACTTTTCTCGAACACATGCCCCGTCTGCCATGAGCCAACATGGCGGTCTTTGGCCGAGACGAGGACAGAACCCACGATCTTTCGGCTGCGAGACGGACGCTCTACCAGCCAGGCGACAGCAACATCACAATTTGTTATTCTTCTGTTTACGTCTCGTTGTGTGGCTGTCGTTCTATGGCGAGCATTCCATCATGAATGGTATGGAATTGTTTATGACAGTGTATTGAAAATATATCTCCCTCAATCAGAGCCTATCCAACTTCTGGCATCTACTAAGTACCATGTAAAGCGATTCTAACATCTGAAATGGCCAATTTAGCAAATGAAAACTGTTAATCAATACCTCCCCGTTGTTAATTGAACTTTTTTTTAATTGCATCAGAAATAAATTAATCATTTAATAAAAAAAAGATTTAGTCAGAGAAGCATAAAAACTACGTTGAGAAAGGAACGATTCTACATTTAACGACGTAACGTCATTACTTTCTTCAAACTAAAACTTCAAATATTTCTCCCCAATTTGAGCCTATCCAACTTCTGGCATCTTGAAAGAGCCATGTATAACGATTCCAACATTTGAAAAGGCCAATTCAACAATTGAAAACTGTTAACCCAAACCTCTCCTTTCTTAGCTGAACTGCTTTAATTGCATCAGAAATAAATTAACCCTTTAATAAAAAATTATTTAATCAGAGAAGGATGAAAACTATATCGAGAGATGAATGATTTAAACGACGGTTCCACATTTAGCGACATTAAAACCATTATTTTCTACGAATTAAACCCCCAAATGTTTCTCCCCCAATTTGAGTCTATCCAACTTCTGGCATCTACTAAGTGCCATGCAGAGATTCCAACACTTGAAAATTCCAATTGAACGAATAGAAATATTTAATCAATACCTCCCCGTTGTTAATTGAACTTTTTTAATTGCATCAGAAATAAATTAATCAATCAATAAAAAAAGGTTTAGTCAGAGAAGGGTGATAACTTTACTGAGAAAGGAATGATTAAAGCGACGGTTTGATATTTAACGACGTCACACTATTATTGTCTTTGACCTAAAACTCCAAATATTTCTCCCTCAGTTAGAGTCTATCCAACATCGTGAAAGCGCCATGTAAAGCGATTCTAACATTTGAAAAGGCCAATTTATCAAATAAAAATTGATAACCAAAACCTCCCTTTTCTTTACTGAACTTTTTTTTAACTGCATCGGAAATAAATTAACCATTTAATAAAAAAATATTTAATCGGAGGAGGATGATAACTATATTATTGCCATATATAACTATAGAAAGGAATGATTCAAATGCCGGTCCCACATTAAATGGCGTTACACCATTATTTTCTTCGAATCAAACCCCTAAATATTTCTCCCCAATTACAATCCATCTAACTTTTGACATCGACTAAACGCCATGCAGAGATTCAACCCTTGAAAAGGGCAATTTAACAAACGGAAATGGTTCAAAATACGAGTTTCGTTGGAAAGGGGCCTTGCGAAAAACAACTCTTTCAAAATGAGCGCACTTAAACTTCCGAGAGGTGGCAATGCCAAAAATTACTAATGATGCCCGAGTCACAACAGAGACAAGAACGCCCCCTGGAAAAGTGAATCGCAACAAAACAAAGGGCCTGCAGGGGCATCACTCTGACAATTAGTCAGAAATGAATGCTCGCTTTTCTCAGGGACCGGGGGAATCAACTTCGGATATCCATCTGCCTTCCCTCCCCTCTGCAAGGAATAGAGAGATCGTTCGAATAAAGGATATTCTGTGGCCCCCTGAATCGACAGGGCTGGATCCATTGTTGGAGAGCGTCTCTTTTGTGTTGGGGGAGTTGGAATAATTGGCTGTCAAGTAAGGCGAGGGAGAATCTTTGAAGGGAGGAGGGGGGAGGACTAAAATCGTCCCAGGGGGTAGCAACAAAGAAGGTGTGTGCATGTACGTGTTTAGATTTAGGATGGCGTAGAATTATTTGTACTGCAATATTTTTGGTAGTTACTGGGAAAAAGGCAAAAGTTTAATTAAAATTTAAAACCCACCAGGGCTGGTCTTCCCGAACACTTTTTCTCAGAATCTTTTATGAGTTGAATGTAGTAAGTGTATGAGTTGCGAGCCGAATGTATGAAATGTGTGAGATATGAGTCGAATGTATGAAACGAATGATATATGAGTTGAATAAAGTAAATGAGAGATATTTTTTATAAATCATTTTCGAAAAGACAGAATTATGTTGAGAATTATTTACGCTACCTTAAAATTTTGAAGTTTTTGACAATGTTTAGATGAATTTTGTAATAGAATGCTCAGTCTTTATTTCAGAAAAACACACAATTAATTTATCCATATTGTAAGAAAAAATAGAGAAGATGTCGAAAGAAATAATATTAAATGTAATCCATCAATCATTCGGCAATACTTTACCCAAATAGGAGGAAACAGTACGACGATATATCAAATACGAGCAAAAAAATATTCATTTTTATACATTAGATTTGTTTATTCTTTTAGAATTGTAAAACTGGATGTTCTTTCAGAATGGTAATGAAAAAAACTATTTATTGGATCTCGTGACTCGTTTGATACTCGTTCAGGAATCTCAAGTGAAGTGTTAGTGATTAAAGTAGTTTATTGTAAAATTGGTTAAACATATTTATACCATAAAATCTTTCATATAGTTAAAAAGAATTTTTGAAAATTAGGATGGTGCAAATTTATTTATACAACAATACATTTGATGGTTACTGCGAAAACGCTAAAATTTAATTAAAATTTAAAACTCCCAGGGTTCGGCTCCCCAAAACTTCCTCGCACTATCTGTCTTAAAGTTGTTACCCTTGAGAATGACTTGCATGGCATTTTCGTACTACAGCTACACAATATGAATCTTTCATTTTGATTGAGCATTCCAACAGAATCTATTTTCCCTTTGGCGAGCTAATTAATAATCAATAGAGTTTTATTACTTGATAAATAGATGGGGTTGAGATCCGAAATTTTATATTATTATTGTACTATGCCTATAACCATCCCGTAGGTATGCGCAACAAGTTGGCCACATTTCATCTCAAACAGATGAACGGTTTAGGAAGGCATACAGAGAAGCTTTTAATTTATGTAAATGATGGAATGATACCGTCACTATTGCATATTATCAAAATAAATATTGTGGGAATATTTCGTTAGGTAGTAAGCAATCTCTAAACAACTGTGCATTGTTGCAAACAGTCGATTATAAAAAACTACTATTCACTTTGTTGTATAAAAATAAGGTATTATAAAATCCATAGTTGAAACGGTAAAAAATTCTTTATAAAGAAAGACGGACTATATTTATTGCTAGTGTTTTTTCAAATACTGTCATTCTAACGAAAAATAGCTTTCATCAAAACAATAGTTGTGAATTATTTATATGTAAATTAAGGATTTTACAACTGAAATTTAAATAGCATTCTTATTTTAATGCCAGAATTTATTTCACATTTTGGAAAAAACAAAACAAAAACAAAATAGCATTCGTTCTACTATTTCAATTTAAAAAATTCGAAATAGCTCTTTAATTATTTATTCTTTTTTATTCCTTTTTCTCCCTTCTTTATTTTTTCCCTCCACTTTCATTTGCCAAACATTTAATTCTCTTTTCAATTTTTTTACAACACGAATTATTCTACACCTGAAATCCAACAACTCAGTAAAGAATCCAACTGACAAATAAGAATTGATTAAATCGAAGGGGTAAAAAAAACCACAACTTTCTTCTTTCTATTCCTAGAACAGCAGAAAGCTTTCCATCCCGGTTCCGAACAGGTCCCACGAGACCCTCTTCCAAGGTTTAAATCCTGCCTCTCCGAATTTTCAATCCGGGCTCAAAAGACCTTGAAGTTTACAAACTTCAGTTAAACGACGTCTGTTGTCTTAAACAAAAGTATCCGCGTCAATTAATTGTATATCAATTGAAGTAAAGACAATCACTGTCCCCAAAGGCACAGAGACAATCACTGTCCCCTAAGGAGCAAACGATCTTTTCCGATAATTCAGCTTCTTCTTCCAGTTGCCCGTTTAAAGCCTTAAAAGTTTTTGCTTGGTTGAATTTGTTCAACTTTGAGTTTGATCACAGTCGAATCCATTTTGAATTAAAGGATTTGCCAAAGAGTTCTCCGTATTGGGTTTCTTGAGTATTAATGGGTGTTTGGTTTTGGGACACTGTTTGGATGGATGCTATTTCTGACATCCTTTTTCAACGAATCCTTTTTACACAACAGAAAGGTATACTTCTTACAATTATCCAACATTTTTGATTTGTGGAAAGAAATATGCTATGTTTTTGATTTGACTTTTGTTTTTGTTTTAATCAATCTGAAACATTTTAATGATTTTTTTTGTGTGCCTGATAAGAATTCAACAAAGTATTTTAGCTATCCACTGCCGATATTTTTTCTTCTTATGGTTTTTGCTACTGAAATTCTCCAATTTCTTCTGGTTTTGGTCACAATCGCATCCATTTTGAATTAAAGGATTTGCCAAAGACTGCTCCGTATTGGTGTTCTGAGTATTAATGGATTTGGGTTTTGGAACATGGTTTGAATGGATGCTATGGAATGGGTGAGGATATTTTTTTTACCATATTGCTGTATATTATTATTGAGGTGTCTGGCTACATTAAAAACATTGGTTATCGACCCATCGACAATTAAAAAAAAAATCTTGTTTCTAGTATATCAGACATTCCTCGTTCCAAAACAATTTATCTTTTCTACGAATAGGAAGATCTAACCTATCATCAAAGGTCACATATTTTACAACTAAAATGTATCTTTAGCTTCCATTTTCTCAAAATTTTAATTTTCATAAACATTCTCCACCGTTAACATGATAGCTCAAAAGCTAATAGGGGTATTTACATAAAAATTTCAGCGTGGGTTTTTAATAATATAACAAATGAAATGAACCAAAAGTTTTACTGTGGTTAAATTACTTTTTCATTTATAGATGTTTTTGGAAAAATTAAGTTGTGAATTGATGGAAAAATGCCTATATGTGCATATTTGTACCCGTCACTTCTTTGCATCTCCATAATCTTTCTTAGATTTTGGTTCATTTCATTCATCATTATATTCGATAAATTGTGTGCAAAGAGAAACAGGATGGCTGCATCACCGTTTTGTGTAGAGTGTGAACCATTTTACTTAAATTTCCTAAAAATTTACTACACACATTTTTCTATTTCTCAAAATATATTATATTTTTAAATAATTGCTCTTGCATTTATAGTTTTTATAATTGACAATGCATCTGAAAACCCTAAATAGTTTCTAAAAAATTCATATCCTCTATAAAAAATAGACGGATTGACATAAAAAATTCAGAGCGTGCTTAAAATAATATCGGTGTTGCTATTTGGCGATAGTTAGGAACGAACTCGAGGTCTTATGGTTGGTAGTCAGATGACATGACCACAAGACAACAAGTGATCTCTCAATCATGAGGGCGTTGTCTGGCTTATGAAGCTTCCACCACAATCGTCCCCCTCCAATGGAAGGTGAGACGAACGATATTTTGTTGCTGTTGCAGTGGTGATCTTATTGGCTGTTGAATTTAATAACGCGTCAATAAATCAGTCGGTTGGTCCCATATGCTAATGGATTTTGCCAATTTTTGTTTCATACGAATCATTCTCACACTCAAATCATTTCATTCTCCAAATGCATCTGTTCCCTTTCACTCTTCATTTTTGATACAAATCGAAAACAACATCTTCTCCAAGTTTGGTTTAGTTATATTAACGTCCCGTTTTAAAGCAGCACGAGGATTATTTTCGGTGGACCTCGTCATTTTGAACCATGGTCAGATGACGAGGACGACACCTGAGCTTGCACCGACCTCTCCACACCACGTCACACCAGCGGGAGGACGTTTGGCCTGACAGCTGGAACGTGCAAGAGACCCCCTCACACGACGGATCTTCGGTGGAATCGAGTCTCGAACTTGAAACCCTCCGGTTCCGAAACTCATACCGTATCACCAGGCCACCGCGGCCCCATGCTTGTTGTGATACAATTGGTATTGTCGACAGAGAGTTAACATAACGCTGACTTGACCTGACTTCATTGCCCAAATAATCACCAAATCTTAATCCAATTGACAATTTTTGGGATGAAATCGAACGGAGCATTAGACAGCTGGATAAAGGATCATTCAGTCGGAACTAAATGTCCTCCAGCTGGTGTGGTTTGGAAGTTTGGAGAGTGGGTGCCAGCACAGGTGTCATCCTCATTATCTGACAGTGGCTGAAAATTGCGGGGTACGTCCCGAAATAAACCTAGTGTTGCTTTACAGTGGGACTTTAATATAACTAAACTTTATCAATTGAAATCCCGGTGTACTGGCACCGGGGTAGCGTGTCTTCCCCGTGATCTGGGTGTCCCGGGTTCGAGTCCCGGTGCTGGCATGTTTGTTCTTATGTGTGTTCTATCTGTGAGGCGTGTGAATGAGCCCCCCTCTGTAAAAAGGGGTTGTGCAAGCGAATGTGTGCGCAACCTTCCTATGAGCTAGAAGTGAGACTTCTGCCTTCAGGGTGTTCAGGGGTCTTTACCCTCAGAAGCTACTGCACCCCCTTTTCCGTGGAAACGCGCACACGGCATCATCAATTGAAATTTGGCTTTTGTAATTTCTTTTCTAACATGTTCATTTATCGATAATTTAAATAGCAAATTAGAATGAAATTTCAAAAATGCGAGGTTCGTTCCAAAATAGCCCTAGTGTTGCTTCAAAACAAGACGTCAACTCGTAGATTGCGTTTTTTTCTACGCAATAAAGTGATAAGACCTGTAGTGTGATAGTTTTCTGCATTCTTAGCGAGCAACATTCTACATTCTTTTTTATATCACATTCTACATTCTTAATATGCTGAAATGAGGATCTATCTATTTATCTATCCATCCATCTATCTATCTATCCATAGACAGATAGACATAAGAATAATACTAATTTTGTTCCGAAATGAATAGATTCATTGATATCGAAAGATATACAAATTAGAAGAGTAAATAGTTTTATTACTATTTTATTAACTTTATTATTCAAGACTTTAGGGTTGGAAATATTTTTTTGTTTTCCCATCATTAACAGAAACAAATAAGTGCTAGAAATCAGTATTCTAAGTTTCATCGGAATGACCTACACGGCAGAGCATAAGACACACACACACACGCGCGCGCGCGCACATCTCCGGAGCAGTATGCAACATTTCAACTGAAATTCTCTAGCAGAAGCAATCAACAATTACTCTTCGAACATGTTCCTAAAAAATCCTCACAACACCAAGACCCATTTACCCTACTGCTAGACGAAAGACCCCCTTAAAGCATCCTATATGTGTTCGTTTCTAAAAGATTGGAACTCCCCCCTTGTTCCCCCCCTTCCCCCATTCGAATGCTCAATTTCCAACAAGGAAACAGTTCTCGGAAGTCAAACAAAGATCCCGAGGTTTGATGGAATCCGGGGGCCGGAGAAGAAATCGTTTGCAGAACGGGCGACCACCCCTTGCATCTTAATCTCGTTAATGGTGCGAGGTAAAAGGGGTTGCTGCACCCCCCGTCGAGGCGCGTGGGCGGACAGGGTGGAATGAGGAGGAGAGATTTTGGCCGCCCATTCGTGAAGCGAAGAGAGGGACGGGTGATATATGGCGGGGTATTCGAAAGACAGGGGTTTTGGTGTGGGGGGAGGAAGTCACTAAAATCCAATTGTCACCAGAGAGGACAGGGTTGTGTGAAAGGGGGTCATCTGTGATGCTCATTTGGGGGGAGAATTGATCGAATATTGGGGATATTCACAAAGACAGTGGATGTAAAATCAAAGATTATTTCAAATCAATAAATATTTTTTGTGGCATTTGTATACAATCACAACTGACTTCCATCAATACTTTCAAGAATAATTTACCATTTAAATATATTGTGATCTTTGACTTAGTCGCCAAGCAACAAATTATTTAGAACTAGCAGGTTCCCATCGCGTTGCTGCCGACAAAAAAAAAATAAA